>JZKD02S0078994.1:773964-804705 GCA_000966675.3 Picea glauca | reverse complement strand
AAATATAATTTTTGGATTTTTTCTTTCCTTTTCAGTTTTAATTTTTTATTTAAAGGTTTTTTTTTTAATTTTTTGTTATAATTATTTATTTATTTTTTAACTTTAAAAATAAACATTTTTAATTGTTTTGTTTTTCGTAGTTTTTTAATTTTAATTTTTTCTTTAAAAAACATTAAATCTGAGTTACAATTTTTCTAACAAAAATGGTTGTTTTTTGTTTTACTTTTTAAAAAACCAACTCTTAGTTTTTTTTCTTAGTTTTTTTTTTTAATGTAATTTTTTAAAAAGTATAAAAATAATTTTTAAGCAATGATTTAGTAGCCAATTTTGAGATGTTTATCGATGATGATAGTCGTTGTCGAGGCCACAGTTTCAATTAAGTGATAATTTTAACTCCAAACAAAAAATTGGTGCTACTGGTAGCATTACTTTTCGATTCAAGGGCCAATTTTAAGGTCTTTGTCCACAATGACATAACTTGTCAATGCAATGAGTCTGAATGGGTCCAAATTTTAATTACTGCAAAAAAAGGTGCTACCGGTAGAGTTCTTGTTTTTCAGAGGTCCCATTTTTTACCCCGTTTCAAAAAATGGTGCTACCAGTAACACCATTTTTTGAAAGGGGGTTAAAAAATGCAACCTCTGAAAAAAGAGAACTCTAGAAAGTTCTTGTTAAGTTGGTAACTATGTTTTAATTGTCCGTTGTCTTCTTCAAGGGTCAACTACCAACATTCACTAATTGTTCTAACCACCCCTGCAACTCCTTTTATTGGTCACGTGGCTCTGCACAAGTCTGGTATGTTGAAGGTGTGAGGTTGTGCTTAACAAGTATAAGTAAGCTTGTTAGACAAGCTTCCTATTTCTTCACAAATTCACTTCAACTTCCTTTACACTCAACCATTCAATCAACCCCTGCTTTGTCAACTTCCTTTACACTCAACCATTCAATCAACCCCTGCTTTGTCATCTTCCTTTGGTGTATCATGGCCAATACCATCAAGGATATTCCTCCTTAGTCAATGGTTTGATGTTTTTATAAAATTAAACATAGTGACATGTTTCATAACACAAATCATGTAATCTTAACATAATTACAGTCTTGGGGAAAACATGGTGTTACATAGTCCAATTGTCATACTGAACATGAAAGGAACTAAACATATAAGAGCTTTTATGGACTATAGAAGTTTGAACTCATCTTGTGTATATGATCCTTTTCCTACTCCATTCAGTGATGAAGTAATTGATCATGTAGCGGGAAATGAAGCATATTCCCTCACTGATGGGTTTTCAGGGTATCATCAAGTTAGAATTGCGGACGAAGATAAAAATAAGACCACTTTTACTACTAAGTGGTGATCTTTTTCTTATAATGTCATTCCCTTTAGACTTAAGAATGCTCCTACTATCTTTTCCAAGATTGTTGTTGTTGCCTTTTGAGACTTTATCCACAAGTTTCTAGAAGTTTACATGGACAAATGGACTATACAAAACTTGCTGAAAGAACACATAGGATTACTCCGATTAATGTTTGATCACTGAAGATAATTACAAATTTCATTGAATCTAAAGAAATGTGTGTTTCTATGTGCCTTTTGGGAATTTATTGGGACATATTGTGTGCAGGGAAGGAGTTTTGGTTGATCCTATGAAGGTTTCTATTATTCTTAATATGCCTCCCCCTACAATTGCCAAATAGTTGCGATCCACTCTAGGTCATACTAGATATTATCAAAGGTTCATTAGGAATTCCATAAGTATAATTTCCCTGTTTGAAAAGTTGCTGAAGAAAGATGAAGTTTTTCGCTGGACACCTGAATGTGACCGAGATTTTAACATTATGAAAGAGAAATTAAGTAGTGCTCCTATTTTGACATATCTTAACTAGCATATTGAATTTCATATTCAAATTGATGCTTCTAACACTGCTTTGGGTGTTGTTGTCACGCAACCGGGTTAAGGTAATATACTAGATCATCCTATTTACTTTGCCAATATAAAGCTGTCATAGGCCGAGTGAAACTACATCGCCACAGAAAGGGAAGGTTTGGCTATGGTGTATTCTCTGCAGAAGTTCATACACTACTTGTTGGGAGGTCATTTCAAGTTTTTCACTGATCATTTAGCTTTGAATTATTTAGTTAATAAGCATGTGTTAGAAGGAAGGATTTGTAGATGGATTTTATTAGTTCAATATTTCTCCTTTGAAGTTGTTGTCAAACCTGTAAATATTAATGTTGGACTTGACTACTTATCTCAGTTAGAGTCAGGAGAAACTAGTGGAGCTATAGATGACCATCTCTCATATGCATATTTATTTAATATTGAAGTTGTTCTAGACTATCTATCGATATTTCCATGGTTTTTACTATTGGTGGTTCCCCGATGGTTATTCCACAACAAAGAAGAGACATTTGGTGGTTCGTGTAGCATGTTACAAATTGATTGAATGTCAACTATATAAATTGGGATTGGATAACATTATTAGAAGGTGTTTACTAGATCATGAATGAATTGAAATCTTGTGCGAGTGTCATAGTGGAGTTACGGGAGGTCATGTAGGAAGGAAGGCTACTACGCATAAGTTACTTCAAGAAGGATTATGGTGGCTTACCGTGTTTAAAAATGATAAATACTAAACCAGAGCATGCTATGTTTGTTAGAGTGTTGGTAAGCCATCAGACAAGGATGAGTTGACATTACATTATGTTAGGGCACTACAAGCCTTATATAAGTGGGTTGTTGATTTCATTGGACCTATTAAACCACCGAAAAAACACTCGAAGGAAAGATACATCATCGTTGAAACAAATTATCTCACTTGCTGGGCTGAAGTAGAACCTGTTAAGGATTGTTCTATAGATACAACAACAAGGTTCACGTTTGAGAACATTATTACTTGGTTTTGGTGTCCTAGGAGTTTAACTAGTGACCAAGGTGCCCATTTCATCAGCAAGACAATTTCCACCCTTACTCGAGTGTATTTAATTGAAAATCACAAGAGCAACCCGTATCATCTGCAAGCCAATGGTATTGTGTAAGACTTCAATAAGATTTTGGAAAAGGGGTTGATCAAATTCTATTGCGCTACTCGGGATGACTAGGATGAGAGAGTTCCTACTATTCTTTAGGCAGATAGATCCAATACCAAGAAGTTACAGAAGTATATCCCCTTCCAGCTGGTGTATTGGAGAGTAGTAGTAGTACCAGATGAATTCATCACTCAAAGCTTATACATTTCACAAGTTACTCATGTGACATATGATAACTTGATTGCGGAACGAGTTTCGGAACCGATGGAAGTGTAAGAAGTGTTATAGCGTCATTTTCCACTATAAACGCATATGATGACTCATTGGCCTATGTTACATCCCTTTCATGGCTTACAACTGGACTTAAATCCCCTTTTTCCTTCTCAAAAAATTATTTAAAAATCCCATTTATCAATGTGTACGTGAATTTCCTTAAAGAAACTCACATACGTATGTGGGTTCCCTATTAGAAACCCACATACATTTTAATTTTGGATCAAAAAAATATAATCCCAATATTTCAGGCGGAGTTTATAGGATTTTTTGTTCCCTAAATTCCTAAAGCCCATACCTAACAACTCCAACCATCAAAATGGAGTATAAAATAGATCTTTGGAGTGGAGGTAAAACATGACTAATAAATGCACCATTATGCTAGCCTTTTGAAGATTATCCTGCAAGTGGCCTATTTCCCTAGTGTCTGAGACTGTCCTCTCTACTTGGAAACCCTTGTTTCCAAAATTTTCATTCACCTTATCTTGTCAGGAAGAACACCTTTTTCTTCCTTGGACTTGCTAGAGTGTAGAGTGTTGGAGACACTCCTATACATTTTTATCCTTGGGTGGAGGAACTTGGAGCCTAGTTATGGGACGGTGCCACAACGGTTAAAGGTTGTAACCAACCCCTTTTTCTGTCATTAATGAAAGAACTCTCATTCTCGTCCAATTCTTTGTGTTAATTTATGATTCTAATGCTATTATATGTATGTTATTTTGAATCTAACAGTGAATCTAAATTGATTAAATTAAGTTAGTTAGTGAATAACTACTTTCTTGCAAGTGCATACTACTTTTTCTACAAGAATTTTAGAGGGTTGTTGCGATGGAATTCCATAGAGAAACACATCAAGTGGGATATGCTTCAAACATAGGATTCCAGGTGGACTCGTGTTCCCTTTTTATGAAAGTTAGTTATTGTAGGGAATTATTTGTAATTGATTGTGTTATTAGAGTTTGACATGAGTTTCCTTGGGTTCTGTTCTATTGTGGTTTTGACCCAAAGAGAATAACAAGTAATTTCCCATAAGAAGAAACCGAGTTTTTATCGTATTTTCATCAGACCATGGAGAAGGATAGAAATAAAGCTTGGCATGACAAGCACATCAAGACCAATACTTTTTCTTAAGGTGACCAAGTATTTCTCTATGACAATAAGTACTAGAAACATCCAGGGAAGTTACAAATGCATTGGCTTGGACCCTTTTTAGTTGCATAAATTTAGGAGTCAGGAGTTGTTAGACTTGTGAAACTAGATGGTGTTCTTCATCCGAGATGGGTGAATGGTGCATACTTGAAACCTTATATTTCTACTCGTTGAAGATGGACCTGCAACACTCCTATCACATGTAGTGAATAAAGTAGGTAGGTTTCAATTTTTTTGTTGTTTTCACTTTTTATCAATAAAGCAGTGACGTGTCCCACTATCGCTCACCCCTAGAGTCTAGTTGTCATTGTCAGTTTTCCAGTCTAGTTCATATTGCTGTGGTCAAGGAGTCCATGTCAAATCTTTTTGAATTTAGTAACTTATGATGTTTTAGTCACTGTCACATCACTTTAACATTGTTAGTTAAATGAAGTTAGTTATTTCCTCTTGCCATTTTGTCCATGTCAGCAAAAGTAATTTATGTTAGAAAGTTCACTAGTAATTTTATGGTAAGCCTTCAACCAAGTAGTTTTTTCCCCACTTATCATTCCATGTCAACTATGTGTTGGTACTTGTGACCTTTATTTCCCGAATCACTAATTGTATTTTTTCATGTCCATCGATCATGTCTATTGTTAATGCTAAATTAGCTATGCAGTTTCCCCTTAATGCCAGTTTTAATGCTCGTCCCATGTCACCTCATCATGACTGTCTATAAACTATTGGTCACCCTTGTCCAAGTTATTTTTTCTGTATGTTTGTATGAATACTCATCTTTGGAGCCCAGTGAGAATTCTGTGAGTATGCATTTTCATTCTTGTCCTTTGATTCTCTTTATGTACCAGCGATCTACTGCAACCATGGGTCATGCCACTATTTATTGGGGTGAAATTATTTATAATATTTCTATTTTTGCTGGAATCCATGATCCACAGGTTGATATTTTGGGAGATTTACATGGTAAAGTGGAGCATACATGACTGATTGATATTGACTCCTCAGATCGGGACTTGTTTCCCCAAATGGAAGTCGATACATATATGGAATATTAGGTCCTGTCATCTAGAGATATAGATATGTGGAAAACATACTATGTGCCGCTTAGGGAGTCAACATTGATGAGTCTATGAGATTTACCATTTTTCAACATTATAGGGGAGTTGTGCAGTGTACCAAATTTCTAATAATCCTGGTGCACAACGACTCTCTATGGATGGAAATAGAGTATCCTATCCATGTTCATGATATCCATCAGTTGATGGGACTTTCTATGGAGGTATATTACATCACGAAGGGTTTCCAAGGTTTAGGAGAGCATGGAAGGAAAATGGGAGAGCTCAACCTATATGACAAATTCGATACCATGAATGGAGGCCATGGAGCTCTTATTGAGCCAATAAATTATGAGAAAGTATGTTGTGCATGATGTCTGATTGAGGGAAAAGTGATGAAGAAATATTCCAAAGGAGAATTCACAATGGATGCTTTGTTAATGGTTGATTTCTGTGCACAGGGAGTGCAACTGAATTGCTGCAAATTCCTAATGACTGGGATGTTATAGGAATGCATATATATGCATGAGAGAGGAGGGTATTTCATCTTTAGATATATTTTGGTTGCATTCTCCATGTGGAAATGGAGGCCACCACAAGGGAAGGAGCTAGCATTGACAATAAACAACATAATAGCCATGCGGTTTGAGCATTGGAAAGCAAGAATCGATGTTGCCAACGTAATATTAAATTTTTTTGCATTCCTACAATGATATAATGATTTAATTAGTGCTACATAGTGCATGTGGATCCCACAAGACAAGATTAACATGAACACAAGAAAGATCTTGTTCAGGATGAGCAGGGATCACACTTTTGTGTGACCATGTGTTGTAGATCCTGAGAAGATTCTCACTCCCCCCTTCCCTATTATATTGATGTAGAAACTTTAGATAAGGAGATTTTTTCATGGCCTATTGTGAAGAGGGTTCAAAATAACTTGGGGGTATCTTATCATCTGCCCTTGATTTTGCAAAGGGAATCTCTAATTGTTGCAGATGTTCCTAGTTCTAGTGTAGCAGTAAAGAGATAGGGAACACCCTCAGATTCAGATTCAGAAGAGGAGGAAGAATATTTTCCAAAGCCAATTCCAAAACCACCATTGTTATCATCCATTCCTAACAACATTGTATTCACAAGTGAGGATTTCAAAGAAGCCTTTGAAGCTCCTTTTTCAGCTCCATCTAAGAAGGTCCACACTAGTTCACCATAGTCATATGCTAGTATTCCCATTGTCCCAATTCCATCCCTATCACCTCACTTCCGCCGCAGATAATGGTTCACCACCTTCTACAGTCCACAATCCCCATTATCACCATCATTGATGACGCGACTGTTAGTATTTTGAAACTCATTCCACCCTAGTTCATGAATAAACCTTTATGCAACAAATAACATCTGCTGTGAATGTTAAACCAGTCATTCATCCATACTTTGTTCATGTTGGTACTAAAATGGATGAGCATAAGACCATTGATCCATTATTTGTGACCAATAGAAGTGCTACTACTGTGTCCTTTACCTCATTAAATGTTCTGCAAGTACATTTCCCCAATCCTGAGCTAATAAAATCCATTGAAGAGGTAACTCAATCATTGCTTGATCCTCCACACATTCCCATGGAAATTCTTGAACAAAACAAATCTACCCATAGCACTATTTCCATTCATGAGTAGGTTGAGCCCTTCATCTAGGATCCTCAAAAATGTTGTGCAATCATACAATTGTGTCTACAACGCACTGAGGTTGTTTCCTTCCTTCCCCGTGAGGTTCAAGAGAGTTTTTCTTGTAGCTTCCAAGTTACATATCCATGTCCTAATGGTGCCAATACCCCTAGCTTCTCTGAGAGATCAATTGCAAGTGGAAAACCACTTTCCTCGAGGCTACCTGTAGATCATTCTATCACCAGTGAAGACTTTATAACTTGGTCCACCCCACAATTGTTGAATGTTATGCATGCCTTGAATGCCCAGATTGAGTAGCATATTGTTTGTGTAGAGAAATCCAATGAGGAGATAACACAATAGACACACTAGTTGCATTGACATGAGTTAGAGTCAGTATCAGAGGAGCGAGATCAAGCATACAACTTGCGTGTGTGGGCTCAATTAAAACTTGATGGTGTTTATGGGAAGTTAGTTGTTTTTTGGCCTACATTTTGGGAGGTCTCCCCTCAACTTCCAGATGATTTTCCTCCAGTTGTGTCAACGCAATGTGTTTAAATCCTTGCAGATGCATGTTCCTAATTGGATGAGAGGAAAACAACCTACAACAAAAAATGGATGCAATTTGGTTGAAAGAGCAGGATCAACCTAAGGCTATGCTAGAGAAGATAACACAAGTGGTTGCAAAAGGGGATGTCATTTGGTATTCCCTTCATAACAAGATTGGGGAGTGAAACACAATTTTTACTATAGTCAATGATTGGGTTGGCCTACTGAAGCGGTGGAACAAGCCAACTGAAGAATTGAGAGTTCAAATTCAGAAGATGAATGTGGAGGAATAGGCCATAACATATCCCATTGTGAAAAAAAGAAAATTCCAAGAGATTTAAGAAGATGATAACTGGCTTGATGCAATGTTTGAAGCTTCCCAGAATGCCAAGAAAGAGCTCCGTGAGTTCAAACCTGTAGTATAGACTACATATGTTTAGATGCACCAACTGAATTCCATGTAGGATACATAATGGGAAACTCTTCTTGACATTAAACCTCAAGAACCAAATGTTGCTTCCACTCAATAATTTTTTGCGGGTGCATCTATTTTGGTCCGGAAATGGAAATACCCCTTATATGATAATTTCTTCTAGAAATCCCTATAGATTGTACCAGAGTTGGGCTCTTTGTTTGAAGAAATCCCTCATAAAGAAGCCAAAGGTTTAGTTGGGGTGAGTCCACATTTGTGGTTAGGGCCTGTTGGGTCCTTTTGTTTTGGATAAAGAGATAAGGATGAGTAACCAATGGAAAAATTCAAATGCACCGTGTGAAAGATGGAAGCTTCGAAAGTGGCAAAAAAGGAAATAATGCGGGTGGATCAAAAAAATACTAGGAATGGACATAAGTGGATTTGATTGATTCAATTGACTTTGTCAAATACTCACATGTATAAGTAAAAGGGAAATTTAAAGGGAAAGGGTTACACTGTTGTTAATGTCACTATGACTATATTCCGCGAGTCATTCTTTCCTTGTTGTTGTTGTTTTTCGTCTGGTTCAAATTCCTGTTATCATGGTTGGGTACTGTATTTGTCTCAGTTGGTATCATTATTGCACCCAAAATAAGTTTTTATTATGTAATGAATCACGAGCAGTTATATCTCGTTGCACGAGATGACGTATTGATGATCTGTTTATTTTGAGGAGAGATCTATTAGATCAAAGGTGTTATCACTGAGACTAACCCTCGGAATTCTAGAGAATAAGCCCAATACCCATCAAATAGGTTTGTAATGGTAATTTTATGATATAATGTCAAATGGACAAAAATCAACATAGAAATGTTCAAACACAAAATTTTCTAGGTAAGAATGCATAAGAAAGTGAGGTCTTGGCTAACTTAATGAGAAGGATGAATAAGTGTACTACTAGAATCAGGCCTTACTAGTAGACAAGTGAAGAAAAATATCAGACACAAGAACTTCTTGATATAAACTTTAAAACAATGATAACAATTACAACAACATCACAATCAAGCATACATTGTAACACAAATATAATATCTCAATTGAATCATTCAATAATGAGAAAATCAGAGTAAGAAAGAAGCAAGATAATGGAAAAGGAAGCTGACTTCTATTAGGAAAAATGTCTCAGATTTCATACATAAAAACTAGAGTCTGGCTCTGTTACATCAAAACATTACATAAGGGAGTCTATGCTAGCTCAACCATTCGAACCTCAAAATGTACTTCTAATGACGCATTTATAGTTTATAGAATGAGTGACAACATACAATTCGAGTTGGATCCTCTAACATAGGATTCTTCTACTTAAAACTAGAAATCTTACATTTATACAAGTGGAATAAACAAACTGCTAAAACCAAGGAAAATGCTGGCAACAACCCTAACACCACAATATTTGCACAGTGAGTTGTTCCTTAGTGCATATCCTTCATTTCCATGTGTCCACCAGCTTCAACTAACCTTCAAGAATCTGTGTTAATCTCCATTTTCCACCCGGTGATCATTGATTCCCTCAAAACCCATCAAATCTAGAATTTGTAGTGAACCCTAAAGTGCTAACTGTATTAGCCAGTTCGTAGCGGATTTCGTAGTGAATTCTATAGGGAATTCTGCAGCGCCCGCCTATGTAGACTATTTTGCAATAGATTTCGTAGAAACACTGGATTTATGTCTGTCTAGGTCATTTCGTAGTGACTGTGCAACTTCTGCATGTGTAAATGATTTCACAACGCATTTCGTAGAGAACCTACAACCTTTGTCTGTGTAAATCATTTTGCAGCGCCAGGGGCTATGAAATGTCCAGTATCTTTTTGTGTTATGAAGTTTGAGCCAAAAATAAACAAAATCCTTAGAAAAAGGTGTATAAGCCTGTACATGACTCCTAAGCAGGTATATTCATGATAATTCCCACAAAAAATTCAAAATTCAAGGATGATCATCATCAAAATGGAGGGTCTTTCAGCCACTCCATCTCATCTCCTTAGTTTGGTACTTCTCCTGGTTGCAGCTTGAGCTATCACATTAAGATTTATTTGAGCTAACTCATCTTTGAAGGGATATAACTCCAGCTTGAGCTTTTTGATATGGTATTGTAAGTCTTTGTTCTACCTGTATAGATTTCTAAGCTACCTATGAAGGGGAAAAAATATATTTTTTATAAATCTGGATAGATCAATGGTTTCCTTGTACATATACATAAGGTATTTCAACTTTTTCCTCTCAGCCAACCCTTCTTCCTTCAGGAGAGAAACCTCCTTTATGGAATCTCTGAGTTGTCTGATCAATCTTTTGAAGGTAGGGTTCTCAGGGGGAGAATTTATGTCTATGCCTTCAATGTGTTTTTCAGCAGTCTCACTTTTACCCTTGTCCTTCCTCTTGATAGGAGCTTCTGCTATGACCTCTTTTAAAAAAATTTCCTTCTTGGATGATGACCTGGTGAAGGGCCTCATAGCTCTAGTCTCAACTACAACAATAGGCCAGGGGAAGAATAACTTTCTCCCTTTTTTTCCTGTGGTTTTAGCTGAGGGAATTTCTTCTAGTTCTGGAGCAGGTTGGGGTGAAAATTCCTCTATGGATATTGATGAGCTCCTCCTTCTTATCATTCTTGTTTTTTAGGAGCCTCATCATCTTTCACAATGTGTTTTCCCTTTATTTTTTTTCTTGTTTATGTGTGAGAAACAATGTCATCTTTCAAAGGGCTCTACACCTTAGATTGAGGAGTAGGGGCTACATTTAACTGCAATTGTGCAAAGACAATGAACTGCTCCCAAGCTATGTTTATTTTCTTCAACTCCTCCATCAAAAGCATCCTAATCTATCCTAAGTGGAAAAAACTTTTGTCCACATCCTTGGACTTGTCTTGGACCCTATCAACCATTTTCCCCATACTCCTAAACAACTAGAAATGGATGTTCATTAGATCTTTTCCTGTGAAGTGAAACAAAAGTCTAATGTGATATTGGTAAATAATATTGAATATGCCCTCATAGGTAAAATATATTTAGATAACCTTTAAAATCTTGTCAAATACCTCAACCAAGTGGCTCCTAGGCACTCCCTTAGATAGGTTATCTCGCTGACACTCTGGTTTGAGGAACTCCTTAGAGAAGGTTGCATTAAGAGTCATGGATTTAAACCATCTTTGACCAGTGTTGGGTATCTTAGTGTCTACTGCAATGGTGGCCTCAGATACCTCCATTTCAAGGGTTCCCACCTTGGTTTTAGTGCCATCAAAATTTAAGGCAAACTCTTTGGCTACCTCAGGGTATCCCCTCTGCATATTTTGATAGAAATTTAAACATCGAACCCTCTAGAAGACCTCTCTGATCAGAGGTTCATCATCAACCAACTGCATATCACAAGACTTTGTCCTGACTACACTCTAACCTTTGTGATACTGTTTTTGCTGAGGTGTATCCATTTTCTATAACAGGAGGAAAACACTGCAATAATCTGAGAGATATGAGAGGCCAAACAAGGACATAGGTCTCCGGGTTTGAATATAATATTTTTCAAGGCCAACTTCAATATAAGGCTTCAGGGTTTTTCGGTTTGTTTAACTTCTGAACTTATGGAAGGGAAACTGATGGCTAAGAAGGAATAAAACCCTTCAGGAAAAAGGATATGCAAGGAGGAGGCAACTGCTAGGGTTTTAAGCTAATAATTCACCATCATGCAATGTCATCACCACCTAAATCAACAAGGCTCTTTAAAATTTCAACACAGATAGATTTTAGACTTGGAATAGCAATGAAAATATAAAGGAATTCAGTTGATACATGCCATGCAATCAGAGGATAAAAATGTTGAGTTTTATGCATAGGTTCGCAAAGCTGGAACATGGGATTCGTATTAGATTTTGTAGTATAACAACAAGGGCCAAGAAAGAGATAGGAACAATGGCTTTGAATACATGATTTTATCAATTGTGATAGAAGAGGTTGACAATACTACAGATAAGATGAGAATTTGGTGATAGCAAAGGTAAAGGGGTATGTTTGGAATATAGATCCTCAATTCATAGTGCCCAGAAAGAGAAATGTAGGAATGACTTTAATCTGATCTTCAATGTAGCTCAAAAAACTCAGTGAGTACCTGGACACCATGGCTTGACTGTAGATATTCTTCAGATAGCATGAAACCTTCTGCAACAACTCTAACCTCCAATTCCCCTCTGTCATCCAGTATGTAGCAGATTCTGCAATGCTTGTTTGAACTTTAGGAGTTTCTGCAGCACCGAACTAGGAGCAAATTTCGAATATTTGATAAAATAGTTAAACATACCTAATGACCAAATCTCAAATTATTTCCTTTAAAACATGTATGCTGAAATCAATGAGATCGACTGACACAAGCCTCATAAGTACAATAATGGTAATGAGGGAGATGTACTCAAGATGCACTATGAAGACTTCTGATGAGATAGAAACATACTAAGATGACTTGATTTGACCTTCTAACGGCTAGAGGGACATAGTGGAGGGGTTTAAGCACATAGTGGAGGTAGTGACATGTTAGACTAGGGGTGGCATAAGGGTGATGGTGATGACAGTCTAATCATGTGATGAGATGAAGGTATAAGCCAAATTTATGAACCAAAGGTATGAACCATAGGTATAAACCATAAACTATAGATATGAGATTATCCAACGAAGTATTCCATATGTTGTTGGGTTAATGTAATATTCCTTGCGGGAGGTGTTATATTCCAAAAATTCCTTACCTATGCATACATGGCATTGGCCTTTCCACTTACATAATTTGCAAAATTATTGTTGAGGCTTCTTCTTAAAAAACTATTTTTTGGAACATGTACGCTCCCTACTGAAATAATATCCTGTGTACACACGTGAGTTGCATGCTTGTTAGACTACGTACATACACGAGTTGCATGCTAGTCATCTTGTGTTTACCTCCAAAAATTGCAAGGAATTCGGCGAATTTTACGGGCTATTGAGGGTTTCCCAACCGTTTTATCCATTGTATCCCATCCCAAAACCAAACAAACATCTTTTTCTCATATAAAAAGATTTCTTGCGGTATCATTTACAACAACAAGAAAAAGAAAAAGTAAACTCTGCCAAAATCCCTTCCCTTCTTAGCCTATGTTTTGCATCCCTTTATGAGATTTGGCCTCAACATTCCCCTCCAACCCTTTCTCCTTATACAACCCTTTCCCTTTTCCCAATAGATCAGTTGGTTGTGAGAGGCAAGCATGGGAATGATGCACTTGGAGCCATGATAGAAGAGCCCAGACCTGGTTTGCAAAGAAATTGTCAAAGAAGGTTGTAATCTTTCTGATCTTAATATTGAATAAAAGAGTTCTTTCCTATCCCAAAACATTGTGTCTATATGCTTTTATTTGATTTATGAATTTGTGTCTATATCTGAATATTTAAAGTGATAATTAGAGATCGTATACATTGTATCATTGTTTTCCTAAGTTTCTATAGGTCAACTTTGGGAGGAGACCCCCAATCTAGGAAGTTGCAAAGGAGAAAGAGGTCTACACCAACCACAAGGACCAAAGGTGCACCTACTGACCTTATTTCCTCTCTCTTCTCTTTCATTTAGAACATTTTTGGGGTAGCTTAGGAATAGAACTGTCTTTTAAGGGAGGTCTGTGCTCTTCTATTACCACAACCTAGTATAGGGAGATTTTCCCCGCTAGCAGGAGGTAGTTATATAGAATTGGTTTATTTGTTCTGTGATAAAGTTATTTGTCGTAGGTTCAACATATCTTCCACCTTACGAAGGATATAATGGTGCTATGAATATATACTCTCTTGATTCAAACATCATTTTTTAGGTCTTCATGTTGATGATAACTTTATTGTCAAATTCCCAATTCAATCCCAACAATGTTAGATAAGGTGTAGTATTATCTACTATATCAATTACCTCAAAGTATTCCATAGTGCACACACCATATAAATCCATGAGTATTTGTTTCAATTGAAGAATTGGTATTAATCTATGTTGGTTTTCTAATTTCAGCTGAATAGGTGAATAACCCAGTGTAGGTTCCCCCATGCATTCTCAAGTCTTGTTAGGAAGAACATTTACCTCAGATCCCAAATATAATATGATGTAACCCATGTTAAAGTCTCCAATATTTGCATTAATTGTTGGCACATGGGCAGACCTAGGGTTCAATGCTACAACAATGCACCAACAAAACCCTAACTGCAGGCCCTTTCAACAATACCTGCAAAGCAGATGAAGTCTCACCCAAGGTAGAGGCAGGGTTGGTTGTAGGACTCAGGTGCTTGCAAACTTAGCTGGGACATAGATATGTGATTGTAATTCTTAAAAGATAACTTATCAGTGATATTTATCAATATTTATTTCTTAGTTAAAACACAGTTAAACCCTAATCACAGTACAACACAGTGGTCAACCAAATTTGGCATCTAGCAGCACTTAGCATGAAGGAACAAATCAGATCTAGCAGATTCAAGCACTAAGCACATTCATATAAGTCTGACCTAACATCCATATACATCATTAGCATAAAGCATAAGTAGATCTATCTATCTATATCAAATCACTTAGCAAGTAAATACATAAACACATCAACACATTGGACAAAGAAGAGCAATACAACATATATGTGGTTCACCCCCACCCTGGGGCTATGTCCACCAAATATTCTTCTTTATTAGCTTCTTTAATAGGTTACATGCACAGAGCCTCAAAAACTTACTTCGCATAGGACATGAGATCTGCGCAGCTCGCTAGATCCTCCTTCCCCGAGTAGATCTAAGCACACAACCTTCCGCAGCCTCTTACAATGACTTGCACTTAGCTCTGCAAGTCTCACACAGTATGACTTCTTTCATTACATTTCCTAGTCTTCTATATATACTTTAAAAAATAGGCCTAAACATGGGTAAACCCATGGGCCGACATCCCATACCTGTTACATAATCCCAAATCCCAAAAAGGGCCCAAAAATGGGCTGATATCCTGCGATCTCTGCTTCGTCTTGCACTCCTCCTTCGACAGGATTTCAAAGTCCCAAAATAGGTCAAAATTGACCAAGGATATCCCAAAACTTGGTCAAGGGCCAATACGCCCCCAACACTCACATGTGACTCGTCCTGAGTCACTCTGATCTGGATAATTCTACTTCAATATCCTCAAGCGTAGCTCGAGTTGCTTCGACTTGCTACTCTACCTTGGCCTCCTGTTCAATGAACTCTTGGATGAATGCATCATTGACTGGTCCCTCTAGGCACTACTCAGCTGCAATGACCACCTGCTCTAGTTTTGCTCCTCTTCCTTCTACCTCTGTGAACAATTGATAGGCCTTATCTCGTATAGGTTGAATCCTCTGAGTTACTTCCATAAAATTGTTCTGGATAGTGTGGATCTATTGCTGGGTAGAGTGCTACTCCTGGGATCACTTCATTATTTCAACAATTTATAGGGGCTTCTATTGCACTTGTATCGTTTCAGGTTGATACTTCACCTCTTGGAGCTGCGACTCCAGTGCGTTTAGTTCTGTATTCTCAGTGAGTTGCTCATAGGTCTAGTCACTACAATCAGTGAGTTGCTTACATTCCATAGCAAGGGATTTTATTCTCTCAAATGTGCTTCGAGAAATTGCTTCTCTTTGATCCCTTACATCCTGTGGGGTCTCGGGCACTACGCAGAGATCTAAATCTGATATGCATTGTTGTAGCTGCTGGATAACTTTTGTGATATTCTCTACTTGCTGGGTGACTTAATCCTCTGCATTTATTTCTACAACTGTCACAGAATGAAGTGATCTGTTGACCACTTATTTCACTTCGAGTTTCTCCATGAGAAAATGTTCTTTTCCTTACTATAGTTGTGCTTTTTCTTCATCAAAATTTTCTTGGAGAGCAATCGTTTCCTGTTCTACAGCTCGACGCTTCTCTACAAGTACTCCTTGCACTTGCGTCAAAGCCTGTGTGGCTTGTTCTATTTCCTCTTGTGCTCGTCGAAGGTGAGCTTCGACTGTCTCAGCTAGTTAGTGGAGTTGGGTTGGCTCATATCCCAACTCTGGTTCTCCATATGGCAGGGGCGTAATGGAGACTGTGCAGCTGGACTGAAGGGCCTATTGTACCCCTTGGAGTTCAACTTCAATCCTATCATACATTTCTTACTGCTTTGCTCCTTCTTTCTCTGCTATCTCCAGTGAAGCATCGTTAAGGGCGAATATGATGAAGTCAAAGTCATCAAAGGCGAGGACAGTTTGCATCTTGGTCATAGAGGCTTTCGATTTCTTCCGGGAAGAAGGTTTTGGGGGGGAAACCTTCTGCTTCTTCAAAGGGTCAACCTCATCTTTGGGTGGTGTTACTTCACTTGGAATTTGTTCAGCTTATACTTCTTCACCACCCCATCGGTCAGGTGACATGGAAGAAGTCTTCACTAAGGTGCTTCTTAAGTTTTAGACCTCCTCAGTCTTCTTTTGTCTGCTAGTTCTGTGTGTATTCTGTTCTTTATGAGTGTCCTCTGGGTTGTCAATATTAGATATCCTTGTAGGGTTGGTGGGGATAAGGAGTTCATCATACCATTCCTTGGTGATGTCCTTAAGGTCTTCTTTTGTAAATTTGTAATATGACTGGAGCTGCTCTTGATGTTCATCTGCTCATGTTGTAATGTATATAAAGTGTCGATCTGCGTTGAACTTCATTCATGGTCAGAACCTTTGTAGGGTGTTCAGAGTCATGCGATGCTCATATTTGATGGCTCACTTTAGCGGGAGGTAGTATGCATGAAACAAAGCATTCGACTGCCACTGTTTGTTCATATCAGTTGAATACCACAGGGTAGCTAACTTCACAGCAAGCAGTTCAAAGGGCTCTATGTTGGGGAAGGTCACTCCTTGTGGCATATCCAAGGAAACAAATGCAATGAAGACCAGGAGCCAGCTAAAATGAAATTCATAACCCTGATCCCGTGCTTCTCAGAAATCTAGTTCCAACTGGTTAACTAGGTACTTTGCCCAATTCATTTGTGGGCCTTCTGTGCACTTCCCTGCGAGGTCAACAACAAAGTTAGTGAACTGTTTAGGTCAGTTCTTCCTTACTAACTTTCCAGATATCATTTGACATGTGAGGCACATTGTGCCACTCTGGATGGAAGCTACCTTGTAGCCTGTTGTTCCCTTCTAAATGTCACTATATGTATCCTTGACCTTCTGTGCAAGTGCGTGATCTACGATTTTTCCTGGATAAAATTCCTGTGGGTCGGGTCCTTTTATACTTAGTCCTGTGATCATGTGGATCAGTTTTGATTCAACGGTAATGCAGTGGTCTAGCCATAAGTAGCCACCATGGTAACACAACAGTAGAATCTTGACACATGCATTGACTTCCTGGTATCATCCGAAGTGTGGGATCTTCATGACATTCAGTAGGTTGGACTGCACGAGGTTCATTGTCCACGACTGAGGGATGATCTTCAAGTTCTTCCCTTTAATATGGTTAGGTACTTGTATGGGGCGAGAATACCATAGATATTTCAATCTTTGAGGTTGAATTCATTGAAATTAACCACTGTGATCTTGCCCTGCTCTGTTCAAACTGCGCGTATCCCCTTTGGGAGGGACGCAGTGACCATAGTGTACTTGAAGTCTCTTGGCACACTATCACTATACACTGTGTCAGCTAGAGGCGGGATGTAATCGCTCAATATGGATGTAATCAACTTCACATTTTCTAGGTCATTTTTATGCTTGGTTCTCTTCTCTATTGACGGTCATGATGGCCCCGATCTGCGAGCAGTGGACAGAGAGGCTTGCAATCCTCTCGTCGATGATGCTTGTACACCTGTAGACATTGACATGACTCTTTCGGTCATGAGGTCGATCAAAATGTGTTTGACAACTCTCTCTACTACACTGAACTCGTCCGACATACACGCTCAGGGTTGAAAATCTTTGGGTTCAAGGAGTAACTTAGACACTGAAATAGGATATAAGGAAATAGCTCAATGATCACTGTATAAAATAAACAAGCCCGTGGGCTCAAATTCATGATTAGCAAAAGTGTTCTTGGTGCATGGTGAGATGGGATAAATAGATAACTTGGAAACAAATTGCTTACAATCGGTCGAGAAGCCTTCATTAACTATGTTCTTTCCATTATAGCGTAGTCCAACGGTCTAGTGGAGAACCATAAATGAATGTATACCCATTTGGGGGGTCGACTAAATGGTTATATGGGTCCCAATGGCTATATTTCTTCACCATGGCGAAGTGCCATGTGACGCTGCTCTGTTATCCTGACAAAGCTCCAATTTTGCAAATTTTCCTTCTGCGAAGTTCCCTCTGGAATATTCTGTATCTTGTTGATCTTATCTCTCTTCTTACTTAGTTTTCTATCTTTCTTTCCAGTGAGCTTTGTTTCGGTATGCCTTTTTCTATTCTGATTCTTATCTTCTTTTAGCATAGTTACTTCACAATGTTGAGATTCTTTCCTAAGAGTCGAGGGTGATACTTCTTCTTTATCTGGAATAGGTACTTCAATCTTCTGTGGGTCTTCTAGTGTTCTTGCAACATTGATATCCAGGTTTCTAGTGTTAAATATCTTCGATTTGTTCTTTTTTTCTTCAGTTAAGTGTGTAATCCTTCTAGTCATGCAATATTTTAACTCTTGCTTCTTCTCTAAAACTTATTTTTCTTCTTGCCTTCTGGCCTGATTTCTTTCAATCCAAGGTTTTCCCAGTAACATGGTAAATGGGGCATTGTTCTTAATAAATTTAATAATCTCAAAATCTTCCTCTGCCAAAGTTCCATTGGCGTTCATAGATATCTGGGTGAGCTTTCCACATAGGTTTATCAACTTTCCTCTAAATAGACCTAGTCCTCCCAATGAAGGAGTCATAGCAGGCTTCCCTAAAAGTTCCCAAGTTCTTTCTGTCATGACATTCACCTGTGTTTCCTCATCCAGAACACAGTCAATGTCGAAGTCTCCTATTCTTGCTTCAAGGCATTCTTTTTCTTTAAATATTTCTGATAAACTGATATGTCGGTGGTCATTCAGGGTTTCTTTTATCTGTAGCAATACTTTCTCTGATTCTTTCTGGGGTTCTTCCATTTATGGATCTGCCTTAGGATTTTCTTGTCTCATGTTCATTCCTTCAAGCTTAGAAATCATTCTAGGGAAATCCAATACTTCATGGTCCATAGCTTTGCAACAAAGACAACTAGGTCTTCTCCCAGGGCATTCCTTAGCAAGATGTCCTAGTTTCCTGCAACTGTAACAGAGGATTAATCCTCTATTTATTTTAAATGATTCCCAAATCTTTCTATACTGTGCGCTAGAATCATGGTAGCTAACCTGCAAACATTTCTTTCTATGATCCTGCATACACTTGTTAGTCCAAGCATTCTTTCTATGCATAGGTATAACATATATTTCACTATTCTTATCAGATCTATGCATATCAAACTTTCTTTCATATATTAGTGCCCTAGTTTTCAAGCTAGGACAAAATCTATCAAACATACCTAGATCCATACTTTAGAAACAAAAATTTCCACTTATCTCACTTATCTTACCTCTACAAAGCATAAAGCTTTCAGATCTAGAACTTTTCACTAATATTACCTTTATCAGAGCACAAAGCTTGCAGATCTTACCTCTTTTCTTCAGATATGGCCTCTTTTCTTCAGATCGGGCTTCTCTCTTTAGCACATATCTTTATAAATCAAGTAAAATAATGCACACTAGAATGACAGATCTATGCACAAATCTTTCACATTTTTAGGATGGATCTTTGCACAAAGCTTCTTCTTCCTTAGTTACCAAAAATCACAGTTTCAGGTCTTGGCAACGGAACCATTTGTTGGCACAAGGGCAGACCCAGGGTTCAATGCTACAACAATGCATCAACAAAACCCTAGCTACCGGTCCTTTCGTCAACACCTTCGAAGAAGATGAAGTCTCACCCGAGGTAGAGGTAGGTGTGGTTGCAGGACTCAGGTGTTTGCAACCTTATCTGGGACACAGATCTGTGATTGTAATTCTTAACAGAGCACTTAGCAGTGATATTTATCAATATTCAGTTCTTAGTTATAGCGAAATTAAACCCTAATCAAAGTACAACGCAGTGGTCAACTAGATCTAGCATCTAGCAGCACTTAGCACAAAGGAATAGATCAGATCTAGAATATTCAAGCGCTAAGAACATTCATATAAGTCTGGACTAACATCCATATATATCATTAGCAGAAAGCATAAGAATGTCTATCTATCTATATCAAATAACTTAGCAAGTAAGGACATAAACACATCAACACATTGCACAAAGCAGAGCAACACAACATATACGTGGTTCACCCCCACCCTGGGGCTACGTCCACCAAACCTTCTTCTTTATTATCTTCTTCAATAGGTTACATGCACAAAACCTCAAAACCTTACTCCGCATAGGACATGAGATCTGTGAAGTTCACTAGATCCTCCTTCCCCGAGTAGATATAAGAACACATCCTTCCGTAGCCTCTTACAATGACTTGCACTTAGCTCTACAAGTCTCACACAATATGCACAGAGCACTTACAATCTTGATCACATAGATCCAACTTTAGCACTTAGCTATTCCCTTATGAATTTTTTCATTATATCACCTAGTCTTTTATATATACTTTACAAATAGGCCTAAACATGGGAAAACCCATGGGCCAACATCCCATACCCGTTACATAATCCCAAATCCCAAAAAGGGCCCAAAAAGGGGCCGAGATCCTGTGATCTCTGCTTCGTCTTGCGCTCCTCCTTCGACAGGATGTCGAAGTCCTAAAATAGGTTAAACTTGACCAAGGATCTCCCAAAACTTGGTCAAGGGCCAAAATTCATTCTAAACTCTTTATTTGTTCTTGTCTTCCTATGGAAATGATTTATTGTCTTTTGTTCTAGTTGTGTCTCTTCTCTAAGATTGTCATTTTCTATAAAACTTTGTAATACTTGTATAGATGTTTGATCATTCAATAACTTCAAGTAAGACACCAAAATGTTTCTTAGATTACTTACCTTTTTGAAGACTGATCTTTTTTGGTATGATCAAATTGATAAGGCATATCATATATTGGCCCATCATATCCTCATTTTGCATTTGAAGTAGAAGCAATATTCTCCCTCAAAATTTCTTGTCTATCCTTCTTGAATGTTTCTTTTTCCTTGAACGCATCAAAATGTTGTTGAGGTGTTGCATTTTATTTAACCCAATGATCTTGGTTCTGATTATGATTTGTTGCATCTGCTCCTATTTTGGTTCCACCTCAAGTAACTATATTAATTTTCTTCCATCTTCTCTAGTTTATGTGGAAATCCATTGAACATTTTGGTTATTTTGATTCCTTTTGTCCTATTTTTTTGTTATAAGTATAGGACAATATTCTGTAGTATGATCTATTGTGTGACAATACATGCATGTTATCGGTGGCTGTGGACAATCCCTTTCATAATGTCCAAGTTGATGGAAATTGTGGCAGGTTACTGGACCTTTTCCTCTTCTGAATCCTCCTCTTCCATGTCCTCCTCTGAATCATCCTCTGTTTCCTTGATTATCTATGCACGGTTTATTATACAATGGTACTTGATTATATTGTGGTGGCATTGTAAAATTCTACGCATTATTATATTGTTGCTTAGGTGGACCTGTCATTGGTTCATACTACATCAAATAAGCATTTGGGGTCCTTTCTTTCATCATTTCCAAGGTTTGACAATCCTTATCCTCGTGTCCTAAAGAGTTGCAGAAATTACAGAATGTACTCTAAGGCATTGTTTGGTATTTTTGCATCACTAGAAAATGATAGGATCATGTCCAGGTGTTTTACATATTTCACACCATAGTCCACCTATAGGTAAGAGATTTGGAATCCCTGATCCCAAGTACTATAAAAATTTCGGACACTCTTTTTTATGATTTCCTTCTATTCTACATAAGGTACATCAAACATATTGCCTCTTTTCCTTGCCTTTGTTATGATTCAACTTAAATGTCATATTATTGAGATCCTCTCTCAATTGTTATCTAGCTAGATCCACATGTTTATAATGATTCTCTTATAGTTGTAAGGCTTCTTGTAGAGACTTAGTCTAAGTTTGGAACTTTTGTTGCCTTAATCTATATTTAAAATGTTGCAATAGTGAGTTTATAAATAATTTCCTATGTTGCATGTCTATTATGGGATATTTCAACTTACCCTTCAATCACCTAAACTTCTGATCAATTTCCCAAAATGACTCTCCTGGATTCTGTTTGATTTCTATCATCTCATTCAGACATTGATCTTCTGAAATTGGTTGTTGGAACTCAGTTATTAGTGTCCTCTTTACACTTGTGATGTTTGTAGGTGATCCTTGTGGATTGTTTACTACTAGGCTCATAAACCAATCTAGTGCGTGGTTTCTGAATGTAACTACAAGCTGATCCAATCTTGTATCTTCATAAGAGATCTATTTGGATTCCTAAATATTTTCACAAATAAATAAATGTTTCTCTAGGTCCTCTGAACCTTCTCCATTAAATTATGGTAACCGAATGGTTTGATCTACTCCTGCATGATCCAGATGGTTTTCGACATGAAATGAGAGCGGAGATATAATAAAGAATTGTAAAGAGATATCATGGATATCCAATAATATAACATAAATGTATTAGAGATGCAACCATAAACATAGATATACAGTAATACACGATTTCTATTAATGAAATAAATGTACAGAGACTATTAAAATACAGAGTGGAAGACTCGCTAGAATGGTGGAAGCTTATCTCTGAGAAGAGATGTGATGACTACTCGCATTCAAAAGAAGATGATCATTACAATGAGGCTCCAAAGAAATTTTTAACATAAGTAAAATCCAAAACCCTAACACTGGAAGATGAAAATCCAAAAGGTTTGCGAGCCCCGATGGGGGTAGTTGATACGTCAACTTCCCATGGGCATAACTTTTGCATACGATCTTCGTTTGGGGCGCTTGATACATCGTTAGAAAGATCTATCTAAGGAATACAATTGATGAAAATGAATATCAAGTCTAGAATAGAATCATATTCATCGGAACAGACTCATATTCATCAAAGGTTTGATGCCCAAAAAATGTCATTTAGGGCCTCAAAACGGCTCTGGAAGTTTGAAAAACTGCCAAAAATAGTAAATTACCAAAATTTCCAGAAAAATGTTTTGAGCCAGTAAATTACCAAAATTTCCAAAAACATGTTTTGATCCAGTTGGAAAAGGTGGGTGGCCATCGATATCCACCTAGATCAATCCTCCCTCCTTAGGAAGCAATGGTCTCCATTGCGTTGAGTGTCCGGGGGAGAGGGAAAAGCGTTTGTTGAATCTGCATCTTGATGAGCTGCTTGCCTTGTTGGAGAAGTTGCACTGCTTAGCTTGTTGAAGGTTGTCACGAACATGTGGCTGGAAGGGTTGGAACTTTTTAACCAGTCTGGCTACATGAGATGCCTATGTGTAGAAGGAATCTTTACACTTTGCTGCAATCTTGTTGACCTGCTTCTGTTGGATAGAAGGTTCTTGGGGCGAGGCTGGAGTGGTTGCAGTGTCCTTCTGTTGACCTTTTGAATATATTGTGAAGAAGCTGAATTTTGTAGTATGAGATAATACCTTGCGACACTGTTTAGGTGGAAGAACAGTCGGAACTACCTCTGGTATTCTATAGAGATGACCCCCCAGAGAAACAATGACACTGCAGGGTCGAGACTCATAAACAACATGGCGTTTCCACATATATGGCTAGCCCAAGAGAACATCACAAAAATTCAGTGGGGAAACATCACATAATACCTCATCCTTGAAGGGATGGATTCCGTATGAAAAATGACACTACTGACTGACGAAGAGATCTTGTCATTGGCGAAGCCACCCGATGTTGTATGGTTGTGGGTGTGGTGTTGTCGAGAATCACAACTATTTGACAACCTCTGCTGAGATGCAGTTCTTATGGATTCTACTATCAACAATAAAATGCAGTGGGGTGCCCTTCACCCATATCTGTGAATGAAAAAGGCGCTCCCCTCTTCAGGATTTGTTGGTTCTTCTGGTTGAATTGTTGCGGTTGTGACAATAGCAGTGGCGGTCGTGACAATAGCAGTGGGGTCTATGTCAATGATCTATCTTTTACCAATATTTTTAGAATCATATTCTGAATTAGGGTTTGACTCCTTGTCTTTGATCTCGGCCACCAATGACTGTTTTGAGAGACATTCATCGGTGTTGTGACAGGGGATTTTGTGGAAATCGCACCATTTTCCAATGTCCTTCTTTGTCTTCCCGTGACCCTTCTTTTCTTGTGGCTTAGACTGATTTTCTAGGAGTTGTTTGTTAGGGCCATCTTTCTCATACTTTGCTTGTTGCGGATTTGTAAATTCTAACTCCCATTTGTTTTGGTGCCTTAATTTCTGCTCAATTTTAACAACATATCGATACACAACACTGAGCGATGAGATATCTAGAAAATCCATTTTAGTTTGGATGTATCTATGTAGAGCCCCGTGGTATTTCAGAACTAGATGTTGCTCAAAGTCTTTGATACCCGAATTGGTGCACAAGGTATGAAAGGTATTTTTGAACTCCGACACTGCTTGGCCCCTCTCTTTCCACAATGTGGTCCATCTCATGTATTGGTCCTCATAGTTTCCAACATGATAATATTGTTCCTTTACTGCATCCACAAAAAAATCCCAAGTGGGCTCGACCCCATATATTCTAGACTCCTATGTGGCTCCTAGTAAGTTTCCCACCAATTTTTGACATGGGGGAGAGATTTAAGGAGTGCGAAGGTGATCTTTTCCCTTTCAGAAAAATTATGAATAGAGAAATAACCTTCTAACATATTTAACCATTTGTCTAGGGCATCCGCATCTATTTGACCTTCAAATATGGGAATATCAAAATTAACCTGTACCTTGAAAGGAGAGGTGCTTCCAAAGTGGTTGTTTGATGAAGATGCACCTATCGCCATCGACAGGCATTGAAGGATGTGGGAGAAATTCTCCATCATTTCTTCCCTCTGTTGTGTTAGAGCTTGCTCAAGCAACAGATTGATAGAATCGTCTGCTCCATCGTTTTTATTTTTTTCCTCCATGGATTGTTTCTTGGGCATGTGATAGAATTTGTGTTCAAGAGAAACAATCTTGAGACCCAACTTGCAATACTCAGACCTCATAGGGGACATGCACTGGAAAAATAATCAAGAGCAACCTGCTCTAATACCACTGATCCAGATTATTTTCAAAACAAAATGGGAGCGAAGATGTAATAAATAATTGCATAGAGATATCATAGATATCCAATAATATAACATAAATTTATCAGAGATGCATCCATAAACATAGATATACAATAATACAGGATTTCTATTAATGAAAGAAATGTATAGAGACTGTAAAAATATAGAGTGGAAGACTCGCTAGAATGGTGGCAACGTATCTCTGAGAAGAAATGTGACGACTACTCGCATTCATAAGAAGATGATCATTACAATGAGGCTCCAAAGGCCTTTTTAACATAAGTAAAATCCAAAACACTAACCCCAGAATATGAAAATCCAAAAGGTTTGCGGGCGCTGATGGGGGTAGTTGATACATCAACTTCCCGTGGGTGTAACTTTTGCATACGATCTTCGTTTGGGGCACTCGATACATCGTTATAAATATATATCCGAGGAATACAACTAATGACAATGAATATCAAGTCTGGAATAGACTCCTATTCATCAGAGTAGACACATATTCGCGGGAGGTTTGATGCCCAAAAAACGTCGTTTAGGGCCTTAAAACAGCTCTGGAAGTTCAGGACCCGAAAAACTAGCAAAAATAGTAAATTACCAAAATTGCCTGAAAATTGTTTTGAGCTAGTTGGAAAAGTTGGGTGGACACTGATATCCACCTATGATCCAGAATTGGATCCAGGAGCTTGATAGGGCTAAAAAGGGATCAAAATGAAAGTTTTCATAATCGGACGAAACCGATTCCATTGCGATCGTCTCGCCATGCTGATTCTGGCCATATATTCACTTTCTCAAATAGACGATGTATGCGAGAGTTATTGCACTCTAACCATTTTCCCAAACAACTAAAAAGTAAAAAAAAAGTTAACAGTCAAAAGGTGATGTGGCACTCTCTAGAGGTGACACGTGGCAGTGGAAGAAGTGACATGTGGCAGTGCAGCAGTGAGGTGACTGGACAGTGACATGGGCCTATAGCATGTTGACACATGGCATCAAGGACAACAAATGCTGGGATGCCTCGTGGCCCAGACATGGGTTGCCACATGGCACCCATTGGTTGAACATTAGGTTCATTTGCGAAAAATATTGTGGAGTAGCAAGATTAGAACCCGCGACCTGTCCCAACGAGCATAGCACTTTTACAAAGGCCCTAATTGCCAATGTTTCATAATAGTTCTTATGTAATGTAAGCCACTTTATTATAAATAAAGTGTATCGATTATGTGTTGGGGTGGAAAAGGGTTGGGGATAAGCCCCAACCCATGGTTTTGTTTGGGCACTATGACCATTACTTTGTGGGGCGCAGGAACCATGCACCTTACACCATACGCGCGCGTTTATACCTCCCAGGTTCCGATTAGGTTGCTATGCCATAGGACTGGTACTTAATATTTGGCGCACAGATATATCTTTAGTCCCAGGTTTCAGGGGTTCCACCAAACATGCCCCATAAAACTGGTGCTTCTTGTTTGGTTGTTAGCGCAGGTTTCGGGACTCTGTCCCGTGAGATTTTGGCATGTGACCACTATATTCAGACTATGGGCCAGCGCGTAGCTCTTTGGGCTGGCGCTTGGCCATATGCAGCTGCATGTGATAGAGATATGGGGGCGTACGCTAGGTATAAGGGGAATAGCCCTATATTTAATCAAAAGTGGGTTTTTACTATGCTTTTGGGTTTTTTATAATTGATTTATACCTGTTATTGAAGATTTTGGCCATTATTGGGAGATATTGGACTCCTTTTGAGCCCAGATTTTGGGAGGAAGTTGGGAAGGATAAAAAACTTCAGATCTATAAAAACCAGGCCTGTTTGAGGCCATGGAGGATAGTCAGAGCAGAGTTATGCTGAAGGGAAGCTAAGCTAAAGCCATTTTTATGCAGAGAAGCTGTTGAGGAGCAGACGCTTGCAGGCCATTTCTGGGAGCTTCGGTCATCTGTTTTGCGTGTTGGTTCTGCTGCTGGGTTCTAGAGATCTGAAAGAACATGACCAGCTCAGTATTGTAGACTAATGGAATTGTGATGTAATTTTTGAGCTTTGAAAATAAATAAAGAAGCCTCCCCCACTGAGACAAAGGCCCGGAGACATAGGCAATTTTGTGCCGAACTCCATTATCACTTCTCTTGTTATGGTTTGTTGTTCTTATTACTTCAGTTTAGATCTGTGTTTTGTATTATGGTTGTGATATATTCTCTCATCTTCATCCTCTTTCATTAGATTCTTAAATGGTTAATAATCACATGCAATTAAAAACTCAACCACAGTCATTAAAAGATCTTTTCGGATCAAGTGGTATCAGAGCTAGTTGACGTTTAGATTTGAGTTTTGCATGTTAACCAAAAAACAAATATAGTGTGGTGAAGGTGAGCTTGTTGCAGAGAATCCATTAATTGGATTGAGAAAGAGAGCTTATCACAATGAGAAGATGGCATCGGAACAAGGGCTTTCTTAGGATGAGAAAGAGTTTCGGAAAACTTTCCTTGCTATGTCGGAGATGGTGAAATTTTTGTATGAGGATTACTTGGAATGGAAAAGACCAAATCTGGGTGAATCTTCAAAGGGAAAAAGTGAAGAGGAAGAGGATCCTCCTCAAATTCCTCCTTCACCTCCATCATCACCTCCTTGTTCTCCTTCTTCTTCAAGTTCAAGTTCTAAATCTAATGTAAAGAAACATGTTCATAAGCATAAGAATGAAATGCCATTGTTAAAACTTGATGTTAAATTTGAGTTACCCATATATGATGGTGAAGTAAATGCAAAGAAACTTGACAATTGGATCAGGCAGATGGAAGTTTACTGCAGTGTGCAACAGATCAAGGATGAGGCCACACAAATCAAGTTGGCATCTTTGAGACTTGCAGGCACGACTCTCATTTGGTGGAAAAACAAGTTGCAAAACAGAACGCAACAAGTGGGTAATGTATTTCCATCATGGAAAAGCTTCATTTATGCACTTAGGAAACAATTCTATCCTTTGGGTTATAAAGAAAAATTATTAATTGAATGGCAATCTTTAAAACTAAGAAAAGGACAAACAATGCAAGAGTATACTGATGGCTTTCAAAAAATGGCATTGATGTTAGATATCCCTTTACATACATAGGAAACCCTTATGAAGTATATAGGAGGTTTACCTGCACATATTAGAAACACTGTATTCATGTTTGGACCCACTAACCTTGATGAGGTTTCTATTCAAGCTACGTATATTGAAGTAGGAAAAGAAGGTGTGTCATGGGAATCATCATCTTCAAGGAAAGAGGACAAGAAGAAATGGCATGAAAAGAATTCAAATGCAGTGACGAGGAAGGAAGGGAAGCCCTCTTGCAAGCATTGAAAGAAGGAGGGACATGATGAGGACAGATGTTGGTAGTTGCATCCTAAGAAGAGGCCAAAGTGGTTCAAGGAAAATAAGGGAAGGAAAACAGTGGCAGTGACACCAAGACCCACATACTTGGGATCAGATTCGGGTGACGAATCTAAGGTCTCATTGGTTGGTATGACAAGTAAAATTGGTGAAGGCATTGATTGTAGAAGTAACTTGTTTCATATAAGGACCATCATGTGACACACTAAGATAGACACATTAATAGACAATGGATCTCAATCTAGTCTAATCTCAGAAGAATTGGTTAAGCAATTGCGGTTAAAAACACAAGCACATCATAAGCCTTACACACTTAAATGGATAAGCAATCATCATCAAATGCACATAACAAAGTAGTGCACAATCAAATTTGCAATTTCATCTAAGTATGTGGACGAGGTAACATGTGATCTAGTGTCATTAAGTGAATGTGGAATGGTCTTAGGTATTCCATACTTATATGATTGTAAGGCAATCTTCTACAGGACAAAGAATCAATATCAATTAACCAAAGCAGGTCAAGATTATGTGGTTCATTCTCATCATCTAAAGGCAAACAAAACACTTCAAACAATGGAACAATTAAAGAAGGCAGTGCAAGCAAGAAACAAACTAATAATTGTTTCAAATGAAGTAATCAATCTTGATAAAGAACAAGAAATGATTGTTGAATGGAAAATCAATCATAAGTTGCTTCAAGATAAGCTCATGTCGTGCAAATATTACAAGTATATCAGATCATTTGCAGTCATCTTTTTTATGCTATCATTAGTAATGTTGTCTATATGTATGATAGTGGCTTCAGTAAGATGTAACAGGGTTCAAATGGCTAACAATATGATGTCAGTTGTCATGATTGTGTTACAGTTGATCTTGATGAGACAGGTGCAGAGGACAGAGTTCAGAGACAGAGGACAAGACGGGTGGCCTATCCCAAGCTTATTGACTGGTCAGTAACTGTTTAGAGACCAAAAGGTCCTTTAGTGGGGAGGTGTGATCCAAAATCGGATCCAGGAGCCTGACAGGGCTAAAAAAGGCTCAAAACTAAAAGTTCTCATAATCGGACGAAACCAATTCCATTGCAACCGACTCATCATTCTGATTCTGACCATATATTCACTTTCTCAAATGGATGTTGTATGTGAGAGTTATCGCACTCTGACCATTTTCCTAAATAGCTAAAAAGTAAAAACAAAAGTCAACAGTCAAAAGGTGACATGGCACTCTCTGGAGGTGACACATGGCAGTGGCAGAAGTGACATGTGGCAATGCAGGAGTGAGGTGAATGGACAATGACATGGACCTATAGCATGTCGACACATGGCATCAAGGACAACAAATGTTGGGATGCCATGTGGCCCAGACATGGGATGCCATGTGGCACCCATTGGTTGGACATTAGGTTCATTTGCAAAACTTATTGTGGAGTAGAAATATTAGAACCTGCAAACTCTCCCAACAAGAAAAGCTCTTTTACAAAGGTCCTAATTGCCAATGCGCCATAATAATTCTTATGTAATGTAAGCCACTTTATTATAAATAAAGTGTATGGATTATGTGTTGGGGCGGAAAAGAGTTGGGGCTATGAGTCGGCCCATGGTTTTGTTTGGGTGCTATGACCATTACTCTGTGGGGCACGGGTGACATACACCTTCCACCATATGCACGCGGTTATACCTCCTAGGTTCCGGTCTGGTTGCTACGCCATAGGACTAGTACTTTATATTTGGCACACAGATATACCTTTAGCCCCAAGTTTCAGGGGTTCCACCAAAAATGCCCCATAAAACCAGTGCTTGTTGTTTGGATGTTAGCACAGTGTTCGGGACTCGGTCTGTAAGCTAGAGAGGTAGTGGGGGGGCCCAGAGGGCCCATAGTGATAATAGTGGAGGTCATTCAATGTAAGGTGGACTAGGTCCACTATATTATTAAATAAGGCCCACTATGGTAGT
>JZKD02S0078994.1:760988-771848 GCA_000966675.3 Picea glauca | reverse complement strand
GTCATTCAATGTAAGGTGGACTAGGTCCACTATATTATTAAATAAGGCCCACTATGGTAGTTAGATATAGTAAATGTAAGAGGACTTCTTAGAAGGTTCTACTTCTAGAAGATTCTTCCTCTAGAATGTTCTTAGGTGATGGTAACACTATATAAAGGGGTTTAAGAAATGTAATGAGACATGAAGAGAAGTATTGTATTTGGAGCTGTAGCTCAATAGGAGGATGCCCCCTCGAAGAGGCAAGTGAACAGGAGAGGATCTCTTCCATAATAGAATCCATTGTACGGTGTTGCCCTACCTCAAGGGTTTGATATAATAAAGTTGTGGTTTTCTATATGGTTTCATAGATCTTTTGTGGTGATTGTATTCAGATATCTTTGGATCTATTGTGATATTTTGTATTCAGCTATTTGGTTCTTAACACGGTCCTGTGAGATTTTGACATGTGACCACTCTATTCAGACTATGGGCTAGCGCGTAGCCCTTTGGGCTGGCGCTTGGCCATATGTAGCTGCATGTGACCGAGATATGGGGTTGTGCAGTGGGTATAAGGGGATTATCCCTATATTTAATCAAAATTTGGTTTTTAATATGCTTTTGGGTTTTTTATAATTGATTTATGCCTGTTATGGAAGATTTTGTCCATTATTGGGAGATATTGGACTCCTTTTGAGCCCAGATTTTGGGAGGAAGTTGGGGAAGGATAACCAACTTCAGATCTATAAAAACCAGGCTTGTTTGAGGCCATGGAGGACATTCAGAGTAGAGTTATGTTGAAGGAAAGCGAAGCCAAAGCCATTTTTATGCAGGGAAGCTCTTGAGGAGCAGATGTTTGCGGGCCATTTCTGGGAGCTCCGGTCATCCGTTTTGCGTGTCGTTTCTTCTGCTGGGTTCTAGAGATCTTGAAGAACATGACCAGATTAGTATTGTAGCCTAATGGTACTGCTGCGATGTACTTTTTGAGCTTTGAACAGAAATAAAGAAGCCTCCCCCACTAAGACAAAGGCCCAGAGACGTAGGCAATTTTGTCCTGAACTCTGTTATCACTTCTCTTGTTATGGTTTGTTGTTCTTATTTCTTTATTTCAGATATGTATTTTGTATTATGGCTATGATATATTTTCTCATCTTCATCCTCTTTCATTAGCTTCTTAAATGGTTAATAATCACATGCAATTAAAAACTCAACCACAGTCATTAAAAGATCTTTTCAGATCAACCTGGATAACTACCATTTTAAACTTTGTAGTACCATGTCAACGCAGTCTATATAACTAACTGTTGCTAGATGAAATTGTACTTCCACTTGAATTTCCACTAGTCCCTTGTCCTATTGGAATCCTTATGATACTAATTGATGATTGTCTAAAATATTCTTTATTTTATGATGTCTTAGTCGCACATGGGTTTGTTGGTTTCATCCTAATTCTAATCTGGAATGGAGCTCCTTCTTCTTCATCAGACCTCTAACCTATGGTTTTTCTATCATATGTGGCACATAGGTGCTAGCAGGAAACCCCCCCTATGGATACATCAAAGTTTACAATGTAGGCAGATAAATAACCATTTAAAAGTTTCCTACTTCTCTAAATACCCCAAACATATCACAGACTCATATACGAAAATAAAAATGAGAAGGATCGGGTAATTGTACCTCTACTCTGCGTCCGGTGATGATCCTCTCACGCTTGATAGCTTCGCTGACTTGCAAACCTCCTCCCAAGGCTAGCCTACATTCAAAGACAGATAAAAACAAAACTACAAGCATGTAATTCATATATAAATCAAGGGTTAGACATTAGAATAAAAACATAAATCAAATTCAAACATTCGACACATCATGTTTTGGGACAAGAAAAGTACTTCTTTTGTTGATAATACAATGATCACTTACAACCAGTGTGTTGGACAACTGAGCCGGGGGGGGGGTGAATCAGTTGTTACCGTGCTTAAACAATTATTCTTTTAAAATCTTTACAAGGCACTCAATGATGATTACAATAATGCAGGGAAATAAGCAATGGCACATTCAACATCAATCACATATATGAGAAACACATAGACAAATATTTCCTGAGGAAACCCATACAGGGTAAAAACCTCTTCTTCTTTATATGATAAGTATTATTTACATTCTTTACATTATCATACATATGAGCACCAACTCATTGTGAGGCTACGACCTCTGTTTTGCAAGCTGCAACTTGCTGAGAGCACCAACTCTCTATTTTTCTCTAGCACCCACTAGAAGGAAGCACCAACTCCCTGGTTTCTCTAGCACCAACTAGAAGGAAGCACCAACTCCCTGGTTTCTATAGCACCAACTAGAAGGAAGCTACAAATCCCTGTGTTCAAGCACCCACTTGAAACTCTAAGGACACTAGTCCTCCCTAGCACCTCCCTTCCACCCTAGTTTATGAATATGAAATACTGAAACCTATTACAGTGATATAGTGTTCAATAACAACTTACCAGTCTCATCAATGTTCTGCAAGATTTTTCCACTCAGTCTTCCTCACTATCTTCCTGCATGCATCTGCTGCCCATTCTGTTCTTCTGCCTTTTGTGCTCTGTGTTCCATTCTCATTTAATGCACCTTTTGTTTCCTGTCCATTTCAATTGCTGCACAACCCCTTTAATTCTTCACACATGCATTACTTCACCTCAGCAACAACAACCTCATCACTTCTTTGTGTCGTGTTCTTATAGCTTCTGTGCACCTTGTGCATACCATGTGCACAATGATTCTGCATCTCTTCATAGTGAGTGCTCTGTATGATCATCATTACAACTTCTCAGCTTCTCTGGTAGTTTTCCCATGCGTTCAACATCACTGGATGTCATGCTGAGATTCCTCAGCCTCTCTGGAAGTCAAGACTCTTTGTCTTCTCTGGAAAAGTCAAGCTTACACTTTCTGCTTCAATTACCAACTTCAATGCTCATCCACTTGTCAGCCCTCTAAAAATCATCTTCATTCACTGGAAGAAGCTTGGAGACTCTTCATCTCCTCTGGTGATCACACAAAAGTATCTTCGAATCTTCTGGAAGAAACCATCAATGGTTTCTAGCAGTTAAACTGTGAAGAGTACCATTATCCCTCCGATCATACTCAAATTCACCTACATCATTGGATTGGCTCCATGGGATCTTGAATTCATTTCGGCATTTCGACATTCGACAATTTGACATTCGTGTGAACAAGTGTCTCGACACTCCCAGTCGTGATCCCCGAAACTCTGAAAAGGAGCTTGTTTACACTAGCTCCTTCCCCCATCTTCCACCGATGTGACCACAGGCTACATCCATTTCACCTTTTCGGTATTTTTTGCGAACTTATGACCTTCATCGACCCTGATCGATGGTCCACGATCTCGATGAATTGACGGTCTAGATCTCATCATGAATTCGCATCTCATTGTTCCTTAGATGGAGGTTCTCGTCACTCCAAGTCGTGATAGGCGAGACTCTGAGATGGAGCTTAGATCAATGGTCCAGAATCTTGGTGTATTGACGGTCTAGATCTCATCGTGAATTCGCATCTCACAATTCCTTAGATGGAGGTTCTCGTCACTCCAAGTCGCGATAGGAGAGACTCTGAGATGGAGCTTAGATCAACGGCCCAAAATATTGGTGTATTGACGGTCAATATCTTTTCGTGATTTTGCATATCGCGATTTTGGCATTCCTGTGGTATTGTTTCTTGACTTTCTAAGTTGTGATTCGCGAAACCCCGAAGTGATGTAAACCTGTTGATGTCACACGTGGATTGACACATGTCAAATAACTACCACGTGTCACTATGATTCGTGACTTACATGTGACTGAAATGTCGAATCAACTTGACACTTGTCATTTCCTGGTTGTGCCACATGTTCTTAGCTGATGTGGTTTGTTGATGTGTCTGTTTCGAGATTTAGCATTTTGTGATTTTGGGACTCATGTTGTAAAGAACCTTGACATTTCCATCTCCCGATATCCGAAATCCCGATAGCCAAAACTCTGAAATGGATTTGGACCACCACTTCGATCTTTCACTTTAAAGAACGTGCAGTTTCTTCCTGATCCAACGATGGTCAAAACTTATGCTCAAATCTTATGCTTGAGATCTGTCCTCCTCTTCTATGCATTCTTCTTGTCTACAATCTAATCTAACAGTCGTCCTTCTTTCAGGAATTTATATGGGATCCAACAATCACTGACGCTTCTCCTCCTGAGCTTAGGCACTGCGTTTGATTCTGTGTTAATTCCTCCTGAGCTTACTTTATCCTTGTTTTGCCTTCACTGCATACTCTGATCTTTCCATCAGTGACAAGCACATACTACCTGTAAAGCATGCCAACCATCCTCTACACTATCTCTTTTGATCTTATCGAGCTTGCAGTGTCTTCCCAAAATACTTCTGGTGCCCGTCTATTACATTATTCCTGTACTCAAGCCATCATTGTTGTTGTACTTTCCATCAGTGACAAGCATATGCTGCATGTAAAACATGCCAACACAGTGCCAACTAATGCTCCATGAAACTGGTCTGGGATCCTCTTCACCAAGCTCCAAGTGCATCTCCGTGTATCTTTCTCCTCTCATCCTTCTTCTTAGGAAATGAAATGGGTTCTGATAGAGGAAAAAGGGCAAATTGGGGAATTATGAGGCAATTCTCACAAAAGGGATGTAAATACTTGAGGCAAGGAGACTATTTGAAATGGGCAGAGTTTCATTGTTCTTATGTATAGATGTGGAATGAGACCCCAACACCTCATTTTATATAACAAAAGGATGGTTATTCAGTTGGGTGATGGGCTATAGGCGGTGGATTAGTTGGGAAACTACCCAATAGCCCACAATCTCAATGAATTCCTTGCAACTTTTGCAAGTATACGTGGGCTGTAGTGGTGCAACATGTATACGTATGCATGTTGTAGTGGTGCAACAAGCGTATGTATGTGGGCAGTATTGGTGTAGGGTGTGTACATCTTCAAAAAATGAGTTTTTAAGAAGAGTAACTCGGTCATGGCTTGGAAAAAAATGCAAGTAAGAGGGAAAAATTCTATGTGTGCATGTGTAGAGAAATTTAGGGTTATAACAATATGATTTCCTCAATATTCTCTGTAGCATGGAGATCCTATACCTCTTATTAATCACTTTCCGAGCCTTCCCTCTTTTCTACTTCTCTCTTTTTCCTATTAATCATATATTAGTAGGGTATTTCGTTGTGTGTCATTCTCGCTTTGTACATTATTTTCTTGATATGTTCTTCATCCATATTAATGGGTCCATCACTTCCTTTGGATTTCCTCTATTCAGATCCCTCTTCATGTCTCAGATCATCCTTAGTGTTTCCCCCAGTCTCCCCATGCATGTAGATTTGTTTAGTTATCATACTCCATTGTCATCACACCTTTATCATACAACAAAATATTTATTGGCGTATATAGTGATCTAATATACCTTCCTCTTGTACCCTTGAAAAAATCGTTCTCTACATCATTGTATGATTTTGCAGTATCAACTATAAACTCGGTAATGAATCCGACAATAATGTTGTCTAGCCAAAAATCGACTATGCACGTGATTTTGTTATTGAATTTTTATAGTTGCACAATATTCTTAGTAGTCCATTGTACTAGTGTTATTTGCTTTGTTGGGTGAGTGTCCTTCAATCTTAGTATTCACTCTTGCAATAAATGTGGAAATTCACATAAAAAATACTCATGAAGATCAGTGAATATGTACCTCTCCAAATATTGGCGCGGTGTATACTTAGGGTTTCTATTATCTTCCTTTGCCAACTCTAGATATTTTTTTGTCATCCATCATTCAATACCCTGTTTAGTTGGGTTCCATGGTCTGAACATCAATTTCTAATACTTCATCCTCTTCATTTTTCTTCTCAGCAAGTCCGTTCCAGTTTGTTCTTCTGGGTTCCATATGGAAACAAAACCATTTGTTGGATGTTTCTTGGGCTGACCTAGGTTCTATTTTAGGTTTCCAACAAAACCATGAAAACCATCGACCCTTCTGGAGACCATAAGGAAACATTACACATAGAGTGCATGATGCAGTATCCCTCGATATGGCTTATGGGCGATTGCAAGACCCAGATGTATGATATATTGGAATGGATGCTTCTGAGGGGATGAGGGACATTCTTTCTACCTCAAAACACATTAGATATATTATTATAACACATAATTATATCTAGATATACCATTATGTAATCAGTTGCATTCATTTAATATTTATTCTGTAGTAAATATCTTGGTTATTCTATTGCACTGCATTTTACTACTAACAGATTAATCCATTCATAACCAAACAATAACAAGAAATACAATTAACATTCCACACAGAGACACAACCATGGTTCACCTCGCTGGGCTACGTCAACAAAGACTTTCTTTTTTTCACTCTTTTATTATTATTCATCAAGTTTATAGTGATGTGCACATTACATTTGAGGCTGACAAGATCACACCAAGATCCACAACTTGTGACCTTACCCTCGATTACAATTCATATCTTTATCTGTCTACTCATACATCTCTATATATATCTCCATATTGATACTAGATCATAATCTTCACTCCTCAAGAAACCATATTTTTTATAGGTTTAGCCAAGATCATAATCAGTTTGGATGAGCCATAGTGAACAATGTCACCAAATAAGGGAGGACACATTCATATATTGGAACCTAAAGGAATTGAGCTACTCGCTAGCAAATTTGGGTCATTTTACGACGGCTATTTCGACGTTATATCATGGAATTTACGACGAATCTGGACTTATGAAATGTCGTTTTGTGTCACGTGGCAATTGCGACGAAATTGAATAAACATCGCAAGAGCGACACCCCTAGGGAACTTATCACAATTGCGACAAAAAAGAAATATCGTCACCAATACGACAATTTAGGCAAAAATGTGAAACCAACATTTCGTCTCAATTGTGACAACCCTTGTGATGACAAATTTCTTTGTTTACATAACAAAACTGTCGCAGCTATTTAGGCTATCGTTGCAAGTGCGATGACAACTTTTCATTGTTTACATAGCAAAAATGTCGCAGCTATTTAATTTGTTGTCGCAAGTGCGACAATAACTTTTCGTTGTTTACATAGCAAAACTGTCGCAGCTATTTAAGTTGTCATCGCAAGTGCGACAACAACTTTTTTTTGTTTACATAGAAAAGCTGTCATAGCTATTTAAGTTGTCATTGCAAGTGCGATGGCAACTTTTGTTGTTTATATACCAAAACTGTCGCAACTATTTAAGTTGTTGTCGTACTTTTGACGACAACTTTTGTTGTTTATATTGCAAAACTGTCGCAACTATTTAAGTTGTCATCGCAAGTGCGATGAACAATATTTATTTAAAAAAAAATTAAAATTAAAATTAAAAATTTATTTGATTTAATATTACCATTTTAATATTAATATTAATACAGGATGCAAATTAAGATCTTAATGATATTATTAGAAGAGTTTATCATATAATTAAGGTGCAACAGACCAAAGAACAAGTGAATGAGAGATTCCAAGAATATCAAAATAAGATGAAAATTATTTTTGATAGAAGAGTTAAAGAGAGATTTTACTGTTTTACTCCATGAGATTTGGTGCCACATCAATGTTACCAAGTAAGAAGATGATAAAGTCCACGATATTAATGGAATAGGGCATCAAGGAACAATTATGCGAAAATATATTATCAAATATTTAATGAATCAAAGGAAAGGAAGCTATCAAAGAATGACACTGAAAAGAACTAAATATGGATGGATGAATAATCATATTGTATGAGAGCATAAATATAAGTAACTCGATTACTTGGTTTCATCACATGCAAAGTATTTAGGCACAAATATTTTAGGATAGTTTTTCGAATGGGGGTACTTATGTTATGACCCAATGGGGGGTATATATGGGGTTGAATGTATATGTAATTGGATTGAATGCATATGTAATGGTGTTAAATGTATATTAAATAGGGGGCAATCTAATAAAGGGGCCACATGTGCAATGAGTGACAATATGTATATATAGAGATCAATATAGTTATTATCAGGAAACATTTGAACATATGATTTGGATATATGGATGTACTTGGGTTATTTGGAGGAATTTGTTCCTAACTATAAGAAAGTTGTTCTCCACACTCACATTTGGTGTATACTGTGTATATTGATTGAGTGTGTTATTTTGAGTATTTGGAAAATAACTCTTACTTACCCCATGGATTTGCCTTCTAGATATATACTAAGGGAAATTGGTTTAGATGGTGTAATCAACAAAAACTGAAATAAATTCTATAATTGTCAAGTTTATTGTTAGTTCAAACTATATTTTTCTTGACAAGCATTATCTTGTTAAAGTGTTKCCATCCTCTTTATTTGGTCATCTTGAAGTCATTGTGCATTTTTCTCTAAAAGAAGGTTTCATTTTTAATAAATCTTATTCTGATTATAATATGAATGATCTTTCCTTAATAGCCAAGCTTGTATGGAGATGATTTCATTCATTTTGGAGAGTGGTAGTTTATGTTCCTAATATTTCTTTATCTCTAAGACCAATATATGGCATGACCATTATATTGTTTCCATGCTTAGACTACAATGCACACCAACCACCCAACTTAAACTCACATCACACCAAGGTTGTGAGACTTGGGATTGACAAAAAGTCATGGAGTTTGGGATATGGCAAAACTTGGAAACTAAAAAAAAGTCAATTCAAAACTCTTCAAATAGAAACAATGCTCAGAATACAGAAAATTTTGTGCAAAAAAACTATTAATGACATTTCCATCCTTAAAATCTATAAAATGATAGGTTTTCCATCAATTCATCTTATCAAATATGATAACAAAAAATCTGGCACTTAAAATTATCCTCAAAAACTTAAACATAAATCAAATATCTTGCATGGGACTATGACATCTTTGCAACAAATTCATTCTAGGTGGTGTTTCAGGTTGTTTGTGCCCCTCTTTTCATACTGTGGTTATAGTGTTTGCACTTGAGCTTCTTGTCATCATTCGATTCAAGTTTGAAGGCACGTTATCATGCTTGATCAAACCACCTTTTGGACTTAGGAGACATGGTTAGTCAAGATTCAATACAAAGAAGAGAAGAGTATATCATTGTAGGTTGATCCCTGAATTAAAAATGAAGATGAAATTTCCAAAATCAATTTTGCTGAAAATCAAAATACTTTCTTCAAAATCAGAATGCAATTGAAACTAAATATCTAAAATGTAGATATCTTGGCTCTCCACCTCCTATTCGGTCTCCAACCCACAAATACAAGTGTTTTCAAGACTCCAACTGAACCCCAAACAAGAATAACACAACCTGCTAAAAAAATTTCCAGTGTTCACAGTCCAACTGAAAACTCAAATCGATGAAGATAAAATTACCAAATGAGTGAAATGCATCTTGTTTTTGGGTTATATCCATTTAGGTTTTGCTTTGATGTGTTCCTGCTCATATTTCTCCCTCCAAAAAACACATTTTGGCCTTTTCTCCAAGTTAATTCCATGTGGGATCCACCTTTGCTTAATGGGCGAGTTTTGTTAGGTTTCAACAAGTCTAACAAGTTCGAGTCAGGTTCAACATGTTTTGGCAAGTTTCATTTATAGGAAAGTTTCACAACAAGTTTTCACTGGTTATTCATTTCAGCATTGACCCAACAAACTCACAGACCTTCGGCATGTCTCACAACATTTCTTCAAACCAAGGTTGTGAGACTCAGACTCAACAAAAACTTGACGGCTCAACAAGACTCGACAAAACTGTAAATTGAAAATTAAAATCAAATTTAATTAGAAAAAACTCTCAAAATACAAGAAATTTTATGCAAAAAAAATAATATGACATTTTTGTCCATAAATCTATAAAACAACAGTTTATCCATCAATTTATCTCATCAAATATGATAATATAAAATTTTTCACTTGACATGTATTCAAAAAATGAACCATAAATCAAAATTTCAAATAGCTTGGAATCCATCAAATAATAACAAGTTCAACAATTCAACTATTGTGCTACATAAATCATGACATAATCATAAACTCAAAATAGACAATGTCTTCAATCTCGAGTATCATTTATTTTGTTTCCTTCATTTGATATTGAAGCATGAGAGTGTGAATGTATTTTAGGAGATATCAAAGCATGAGATTGAAGGTATTATAAAAAACCCCACTAAAACAAGTTTCCTTGTTCACAGTCACACTATAGATTGAAACACAATCACTCAAGAATAAATGAGAAAATGAGTTATATTCCTTTAGGGTTTCATTAGAGGAGTTCAAGGTCTTTTTTTCCCTCCAAAACCCTGTATAAGCCCTTTCTCCAAGTTCTTTGCATGTGGGGTCTATGTTTACCTATTAGGGGTCAAAATCACGAGCTCTATGCAAGTTCTAACAAGTTTCTATGGGTTCCAACAAGTTTCATGAGATTTTATAGTCTCTACACGTTTTTTACACTAACCTACAATGAGTAGCTTCAAATCCAAGGGACGAGAAAGAATATAGATTACCTTGATCTTAAACACATCCTCACATTGGCCATACAATTGTGGCATGCAAATAATAGCACACCAACCCCGTTTAATTTTGTGAACTTTCAAAAGATCCTGACAATGTTTCTTGAATTTACTAGAACAACTTCAATAATTAGGATTCTTTATCAAGATTATGATACTATATGGCATAGTTATCATACCTAAATATGGTTCTCACATTGTTTGCACTCTTTTCGTCAATGTGTGATCAAAAAGTGAGTGCTTACATGCCTAGTTGGGCTCTGCTAGTCATGACAGCTGTATGGTAAAAGGTTAGAAAGAAAACAACTAAGCTAT
>JZKD02S0078994.1:716948-737884 GCA_000966675.3 Picea glauca | reverse complement strand
CATAATCTCTATCATTAGATCTGCGACCTTATAATGAACGGTCCAGATTTACAATGAAATTACAATATACATTTACAAGGCAATTTTTCCTTTGGGGGCTTCACCCCCAAACCCCTACTAGGGGCTTGCTTGCCCCCAAACCCCCCAACCGAGGGGATAGCCCCCCCGGACCCTGAAGAGGGGGTACCCCCCCTCTGCACTCCCCCACGTGGAAGAGTATACATACTTATGGGGTGTAAATACTTCATGGGGTATAACCATGGCTGAAAGTAAAATACCTATGAATCAGGAAGATAATCAGGCTCCACAACCAACAACACCGACCTTCCCATTTTTAAAATTTGAAATATGATCCTATACAGATTTCGTGTTGTAAGGATGATAAATGTCAGGCCATGCCTTTGTACAGGTAGTGGATAGGGTTACCTTAAATGGTCGCCTATAGCATGTCCGGATCGTAGTCAGCTCTAGACATTCATTTATGGAATGTAGTCATGGAGGTATGGTGTCGTAGCTGAGACAGTGATGGCACTAAGGTGGTGAAGAGGATAAGCTCGTAGAGCCCTCGTTTTGTAATTAGGAGACTTGAGAGAGAGATATCAGGTAGATAGAGTCTTAAGAGACTTAGGAGGTAGAATAGTTCTGAGAGAGATCTTGAGAGAACTGGGACTCTGTTACAATCCAGCTTTTGTAATCATCTATATAGACACACAAAGATAATAGAAAATGAATTTTTCCTGCATATCGTGTCTTTATGTGTTTGTGATCAGCATTTTGATGCGTTTATATGTTGTTCATGTTTGAATGAGTGAATTGAAGAAGTTGTTGAATGAGTTTCAATTGTTTCTCTCATTTTGAGTTCCCGAGTGTAAGGTGTGCACACAGTCCGCAAAGGGTGCGTTGACAAAGGTGAGTTAACCTCAGGGAAGATTAGGAGAGATAGGGTTGAACCTTCACCATCCAAGTGCAAGGAATGCACAGAAAAAACTCCGTGTTGATTTCGAGAAGAAACAGAGTTATTGAATACTTTGTAATTAAGATCTTTGCAGGGTGTGCATCGAGCACAGAGGAAACCAAGCGGGCAAGAAGAATTTCTTTTAAACAAATCCTTCGGATCTGAGTTTGACAAAATCCTAGAAATGCAAGGAGTGTGTGGGAGATCGAAGTCTTCAAGGCGACCAAGCTCAGGAGAGATAGCATTTTCAAATGCGCAAGTGATACCCAAAGGCTGGGATCGTTGGAGAAAGTTCAAAGCTCGAAAACCTTTGAAGACTGATGAAATCTTCCAATTTGGAAGAAATCAAAAGCTCAGGAGGAGGAGCAACATCAACTATCGGATTGGTTTTAAGGAGAAGCCTGGTCCATTGGATCAGTGCCTACTGAACAAGGATAGCGTGAGAGAAGAGAATAGATCTCATCCATTGGATTTGAACATAGAGGATCAACCATCATTGGATCCAGGAAGAAAAGCATGAGCTTTAACGTTTTGTGTACACACAAGAGAGAAGACATGCTAAAGAGTCGAAGTCTCGAAATCATTTGGCACAGTCCATCATATGGGAGGACGAGTGGTGGAAATCCATCAAGTTCAGGTGAAGACACTCCAGGAGGAACGAGTGCACAGAAGGTTGAAACACCCAAATCCCAAAGCATCGAAGAGTCGAGAGCCATCGATCTGTAGAGGAGACACTTGTCACCAGATCGCGAGCTCCGGGGAAGTTTGCATTGGAGTTTCAGTTTGAGAATTGAAACTGCTGAATCGTGAATGCCCGAAGAGAATCTAAGTCGTCAGATCTAGAAAGGGGATGTGTGGTGAAGGATCATGAATTTCAGGTGAAGTCACTCCAGGAGAACGCGAAGGAGGAAGGTTTGAAATCGTCGAAGTCAAACAGCCAAAGAAAATGATAGTCGTTGCTCTGGAAGAGGACAGGTGTCACTCGATCATGGACTTCAAAGGATTGCACTCTGGGGTTTTTATGGAAAGAAGTTTTAGAAAGTTTCTAAGCGTCAAAGGCCGAAATGATTAAGGGTCATTGATCTCGAGGGAGGAATGTGTGTTGTTGATCTATGAAGGGACGCATGGAGGACGAAGACTCACTCCATTGGACAACCTTTGGATCAGGGAGGACAGGTGTCAAGAGATCTGACACTCCGGAAGGATTCACTCTATAGGTTTACGTTTGTTTAAATTTGAGAACGTCGAAGGCCAAAGTCCCGGAGACAATGGGAGTCGTCGATGTGAATTCGGACATGCGGTGCCAGATATACAACTCCTTAGAAAAGTGGAGGAGGAAAGGTCTGAAGACCCAAAGGAGGATCTCGACCGTTGATTGAGAAGGAGGTCGTAGGACCGTAGATCTGAGTTGAAAGGTCAAACATCCGAGGTAAAAGCAGGGTCGTTAATTCAACAGGATAGGTGGCAGTAGATAATTAATTTTGAAAGACTGAAGTACGGAGGAAGCAAGGTTTGAGATTTCAAAACCCCAAAGTCCAGAGAACCGCAGAGATCATAGTCATTGATTCAAGGGGATAGGTGTCAGCAGATCTTTCATTCTGGAAGATTTCCCTCCAAAAGAAAACAAGGTTTGAAACATGAGAATTCCGAAGCCCAGAATTATGAATCGACCACAGTCGTCGATTTGGGAGGAGGAATTATGAACCGTTGATTCCAAGGAATAGATCTCGATCATAGGTTTGAAAGCACCGTCAAGATCATGAGATCGATAGTCATCTCTCATTGTGGGGACAAGAGTTGCACGGACTTTAAAAAGTTGAGGGTTGGTCGTAATCCATACCGTTGTTTCACCAGGAAGACACGTGGAGGCTCGAGGAGAATTGCGGGCCCAAAAGTAGTTTTACTTCAAACCGCTTGTGGTCGCGCCCGCAATCCCATGGTCATTGCCAAGGTCACATCAAAGGAGGGGCCAAGAGGAAAGGCACTAATTCCCGATACTCTGAGGTTTTCGTAGAGCATGAAAAGAAAGGTCGTGGGGGATGAGAACCCTACGCAGGGAGAAGAGAGAACATGTGCTTAACACAAAATGTGACTAGTGGGGTTTTAGAGAGTCAAACGACTCTCAAATCAAAGATCCTGACTGGGAGGTCGTGCATCCCTTAGGAGAGAAGGGGGTCTGCACCAAGTGGTATCAGAACACAGATTCTTTATTTCTGTAGTGGAGAGTAGAGAAAGGATATACTTTGATACACACCATAAGGTGGTATCATAACTTTTCATTTATCTTTTAGACAGCAGGAAAAGGGAGAGACGGTGAAAGGAGACGACCTGATAACATCATGTGGTATCACAAACATAAATTTTCCTGTAGACAACGAGTGAAAGGAAGGAGCAGAGTGTTAATGCTCTGTAAGAAGTTTGTTGCACGTGCATGGCAGCAACAAAATTTTAAATAGCTAGGTGAGTTGTGACAGAATATGGATATGCTCTCGGATCTAGAGTAATCCATAGGCTTTCCAAGAGGGAAGGTAGAAGGTGGAAATGGATATTGAAGGACATGAGTGTGTTCTAAGGGAAGGCCGTGAGCAGAAAATAAATCCAGAGATGGATCTGGAGCTCAATGAAATAAGATCTAGGATGGAGAAGCTGACATTAAAAATGCAGCAATATGCTAAAGCGCATTGGGTGTATGAGTGGCCCATGAAGAAGAAGGTGAAGTGGTCAATCAAGATATTGTTGGCCAGAGGACAACAACAGTTCTTAAAGAGGTGGCTGAGGCATGTTGAAAACCTCAATGACACAGAAGAGGAGATGAATCACATCTGTGAACCAGAAGTTGGGAGACACCTCAGTGATGAGGAGGAGGTGAGATCAGATGAAGATATTAGAAACTACTAGGTGGGAAGAAGTAGACTTTCAAGTTGCTAGGTGGGCAATGGAAAGAGATCAGTGGAAGGTATTGTATACTACCAGAGGAGAAGTGTTTAAAGTTCAAATTGCCATGTGGGAAATGAGATGGGATTGGTTGATCTCATAGACTTCTAGGTGGGCAGGAGAGAAGTTCCAAATTTCCAGGTGGGCAGGGGGAAAGAGATGAGAATGTCTAAGAGTCTCACGAACTCTATTGATAGTTCATATTAGCAAGGAGTGTTGATAGGTGAAGATTCATGTGGGTTTGTGATCTAGATTTTATGAGAAGAATGAAATGACTACAGATTATTAACAGGTGCTTAACTAAAAATAACAGAGATATAGTAAAATTGGTTTTCCATTCAATAAGGAAATAAGCTGAAACTGTAAAATGTAGCGGAAACAAGCTTGTTGGAATGGTGGCGACTTATCTCTCAGAAAAGATGTGATGGTTGTGCTCATTCGCAAGAAGATGATTACAATGAGGCTCTGAAGGCATTTTTACAATAAACAAGAATTCCAAGAACCCTAGACATCTAAAAACCTAACCCTAGGAGATGAAGCGCCAAAAGTCATGTGGGCCCCGTTTGGGTAAGTTAGTACATCAACTTCCCGGGGTCGTAACTTTTGCATACGATCTCTGTTTTAGGCGTGTGATAGCCCATTCGAAAGGTATCTTTGAGGAGATTCATTTTGGGGGATCGATCATGCTATTAGTTATCATTGGGAAGATAGATCCTAAAAAACCTTCATTTAGGCCCTCAAAATGGCCTCGGAAGTTAAAAGTGCTAAAACTAGTAAATTGCCAAAATTGTCAGAAAATTGTTTTGAGCCAGTTGGAAAAGGTGGGTGGCCACTAATATCCACCTTGATCAATAATGCCTACATAGGAAGCAATGGTATCCATTGCGTTGAGTTCCCCCATCAGATGAGGAAATTTCTGTTGAATTTGGCCCCGGGTGAGCCACTTCCCTTGGTGCAGGAGCTGCCTTGCTTTAACGACTCGATAAAGTTGAATCCTTTGTTTTCGACTGCCCTTGATTTTTGTGTCCACAATATGATTGTTGGATTGTTGTTGTATGCAGTCGGGTTTGAGATCTGTTGGTGTCAGCTGCTCTGCTACATCTGAGGTGTCCAATAATGGTGGGAAATAAGGGAGAAGGAGATCCATGTTGAACACTAGGTGGAGGCCAAGGAAAGGAGGAATGTTTAGCTCAAAAGAATTATCTCCCACAACCTTGGTGATGGTGTACGTCCCATAATGGAGTGGGCGAAGCTTTCTATGGGGTCCTGTAAGATGTTCTTTCTGCAAGTGCAACCAAACTTTGTTGTCCACCTAAAACTTATGTGGCACCTGATGTTGATCATGGCGTTGCTTGTACTTGTCATTGGACTTTTGTAGGATATCCTGAACCTGTTGGTGGATGTGTTGGATCCGCTCAATAAACTGGGTGGCTTTGTTAGATTCATTTGGAGAAGGATATGAGTCAATCAAAGTGACTGCAAGGGGAAGTGCAACATCTATGGGACCCAATGGCTCGAATCCCAACCCCACCTGAAAGGGGTTGTGGCCGGTTGAGCTATGAAGGGCTCGGTTGTAGCTATGTTGGACATAGGGAAGGCTCTCATACCATGTGTGAGGGTACTTTTAATTATACATGCGAAGGATATGCACAATCATTCGATTGACAAGCTCAGTTTGGCCATCTGTCTGGGGGTGGAAGGTCATGGATTTGGTGAGCTTGGTGTCCAGCAGTGATCAGAGGCTCGACCAGAATGTGCTGATAAATCGACTGTCTCGATCTGAGACAATGGTTTGTGGGATTCCAAAATGTACCCAGACTCATTCAAAGAAGAGCTTGGTAGTGGCCTCTGTTGTGATGTTCTTCTTGTAGGCAACCAGAATCACCATATTAGAAAAGCGATCAACAACCACAAAAACACAGTCATTTCCCTGCTTGGTGGATGGGAGGCCCAGCATGTAGTCCATTGAGATGGATTCTCATGGCCTGTCAAGAGTAGGAAGAGGGGTGTATAGGCCATGTTTCTTAGTGGTCGATTTGTCAATAATGCAAGCAGTGAAAGACCTGATATACTTGTTGACCTCCTGTTGAAGTTTCAGCCAGTAGAAATGTTTCTGTAGCATCGCCACTGTCTTTTAGACATTGAAGTGTCCTACCACTTGACTATAGTGGGATTCCCAGATCATCTTCCCTCGCTCACTTGATGGAACACAGATATGGCCCAAATGACACAACAACCCATCTTGGAGATGGAAATTATTGACAACTACATTTGCACCCAACATTTGGTAGGTGGTGGCAAAGTCTGAGTCTGTCTCATAGAGTTGGGGCCATCCAGTGGTCTCATGGCCACAGAAGTCTAGCACCATGGTGACTGCCACGACTAGCAGTCTGCTGAGGCAATCAGCGATGTGATTGGTGCTTCATGTTTTATACTCCATGTTGAGATGGAATTACTGCAAGTATCTGGACCACTTTTGATGGCAATCATTCTACAATTTTCCTTGTCTCTACATGAACTGCAATGGCTTATGATCAGTGTGGATGACTGTCTCCTTACCAAGAATGTAATGTCTCCACTGGCGGCAAGCTTTCACAATGGAGTACATTTCTTTGTCGTAAGTAGGGTACTTACGGACAACATCTGATAGTGTCTCACTATGATAGGCCATGGGGTGGTCATGCTGAGTGAGAACAACACCCACCGCATAGTCTGAAGCATCTGTCTCAATCTCAAAGGGTTTTTGCAGGTTTGGTAGTGAAAGTACTGGGGTTGAGCACAAGTGTTTCTTCAAATCGTCGAACGCTTGTTGTTGGGACCGGCCCCATGAAAATTTTTCCTTACCACCACCCCTGGTTCTTTGGCTAAGGGCCCATGCAATATGGGAGAATCGCAACACGAACCTATGGTAGAAATTGGAAAGGCCTAAGAAGCTCTGAAGCTTAGTGAGTGTGGTTGGGGCTGGTCAGTCATGGATGACTTGGATATTGGCTAGATCCACATGTATGCCATGCTCATTAATTATGTAGCCCAGGTAATGGACCCTGTCCATGCCGAAGGATCATTTTTCCAAGTTGGCATATAGCTTGTGCTGCCGCAGGGTGTGCAAAACCTGTTGAATATGATGCAAGTGTTCAGCCCAAGTCTTTCTGTAAATGAGAATGTCATCCAGATACACCACTACAAAAGTATTGGTGAATGGTCGCAAGATATCTTCCATCATCCTCATGAAAGTGGTTGGAGAATTTCTCAAATCAAAGGGCATGACCAACCATTCAAAAAGGCCTTCCTTTGACTTGAAGGTGGTTTTCCATACATCTGTCTATTTTATCAGGATCTGGTGGTAGCCAGACTTCAGATCAATCTTACTGAAGTATTTGTCCCTTGTGAGTTGATCAAGGAGGTCATCGATTCGGGGAATCGAGTACAAGTTTCTGACTGTGATTTTATTCAGAGCCTGGTAATCAATGCAGAGTCGCCAGGTTCCATCTTTCCTCTGTACCAGCATGATTGGGTTCCCACAAGGTGATGAGCTAGGATGGATGTGCCCCTTGTGGAGAAGTTCTTGGATCTGTCGCTTGATCTCCTCATTCTCTAACAGTGAGCAGCGACAGAGTGGCCCATTGGGCAGCGGTGCGTCAGTGGTCAGATCGATGGGGTGCTTGACATGGTAGTGCAGAGGTACCCTAGTAGGTGAGGAGAAGATATCTGAGTATTCTTCCACAACCTTATCTACTTGCTTCTTTTGTGTGGAGAGGTCGACCGCAGACGCCCCGGATGTGGCTATGATATTTCCCTTATTCTAAGAGAGAATCACAAAAAATACAAACTTCCTTGTCTGAGAGATGACCTTCCTGCATTGCTTAGCAGAGATCAAGGAAATAACACTAGGTGGGACTGCCTCAGGTATCCTATACAATTTCCTGTTCAAAGTAATAATAACACTACGAGGCCTAGACTCATATACAGCATGACATTTCCATAAATAAGGTTGGCCCAAAATAACATCACAAACTTTGAGAGGAGTGACATCGCACAATACCTCATCTTTGAAGGGCTGACGTGGAGATCGCTTCCTTGGCGGAGCCATCCAATGGTGTAGGGTTGTGGGTGTAGTGTTTTCAGCAGGGCCATCCACTTCATGACCTCTGATGAGATGAGGTTCTTCTGGCTACCGCTATCCATGATGAAGTGTAGTGGGGTGCCTTTTACTCACATCTGTGAATGGAAGAGACGTTCTCCTTATTCTGTCTCGTCTGGTTCACCATGTTGTAGCTTGGTGGTAGAAACGATGGCACTGGGTTCTGCGTCAATGATCCATCTTCCCCTTCAGATTCTGGCTCAGAGTCTGAACCCGCATCTGATTCAGAGGATTTCATGTTGTCCACCAGTGACTTCTTTGAGTGGAAGTCAGCAATGTTATGCCAAGGGCTCTTATGGAAGTCGCACCACTTCCCGGTATCTTTCTTTGTATTTATGGTGTCCTTCTTTGCTTGCAGCTTGGACTGGTTGTCCTAATATTGTCCATCTTTTCTCTGTCCTTTTTTTTGTGGGTTGGGGCTGCCATTTCCTAGATTTTGTTGTGACGGTTTCCCAGGCCCAAATTGTTGCGTCTTTTGTTTGAGCTTCTGCTCGATTTTGACGGCATATCAGTAAGACGCGCCCAAGGATGACATGTCAAAAAATTCCATTTCGGCCCAGATGTATCTATGCAGAGTGCCACGATACTTGAGCACTAGATGTCGCTCTGAATATTTGATACCTAGATTGGTGTGCAAGGTATGAAAGATATTCATGAAATCTGGCACTGCTTGGTCTCTTTCTTGCTGCAGTGTGGTCCATTTGGTATACAAGTCGTCATAAATTCCGAGAGGGTAGTATTGTTCCTTAATAGCATCCCTGAAGGAATCCCAAGTGGTTGTGACTATAAATAATGAGGGTTCCTATGTTTCCTTTTTCTCACAAAAATTTTCCCACCAATATTTGACATGGGGAACGGCTTTGAGGAGCGAAAAAGTAATCTTTTCTCTATTCGAAAAGTTATGGACAGAAAAATAACCTTCTAGTAGATTCAACCACTTGTCTATTGCATCTACGTCTATCTGACCTTAAAATATAGGAATATTGAAGTTTATTTTTACCTTGAAGGGGGTGGTGCCTCTGCTCGAAGAAGATTCGTCGCCTGTTGGTAGCCGCCGAAGGATTTGCGCGAAACTATCCATCATCTCATTCCTTTGTTGCGTCAGGGCTTCCTCAATCAACAGTTTGAAAGGATTTCATGTCTCGTCATCTTTCTTTTCTCCTTCCATGAGAGGTCTCTTGGGTGTGCGAGAGATTTTTTCCTCAAGAGAATCAAGCTCGAGACCCAACTCTTTGTACTCTGACTTCGTTGGGGACATGCATTAAGACGACAAGGAGCAGACCACTATGATACCACTGATCTGTATTTTATGAGCAGAACAAAATGACTACATATTATTAGCAGGTGCTTAACACAAAATAATAGAGATATAGTAAAACTAGTTTTCTATTCAATAAGGAAATAAGCTGAAACTGTAAAATGCAGCGGAAACAAGCTTGTTGGAATGGTGGTGGCTTATCTCTGAGAAGAGATGAGACGGTTGTGCTCATTCGCAAGAATATGATTAAAATGAGGCTTTAAAGGAATTTTTACAATAAACAAGAATGCCAAGAATCCTAGACATCCAAAAACCTAACCCTAGGAGATGAAGTGCCAAAAGTCATGTGGGCCCCGTTTGGGTAAGTTAGTACATCAACTTCCTGGAGTCGTAACTTTTGCATACGATCTTCGTTTTAGGCATGTGATAGCCCGTTAGAAAGGTGTCATCAAGGAGATTAATTTTTGGGTATCAATCATGCCTTCGGCTATCAATGAGAATATCAATACCGAAAAACCTTCATTTAGGCCCTCAAAATGGCCTCGGAAGTTAAAATTGCTAAAAATAGTAAATTGCCAAAATTGTCAAAAAACTACTTTGAGCCAGTTGGAAAAGGTGGGTGGCCACCGATATCCACCTGGATAATTTTGAAGACCATGTGAATGAATATTATGAGAATTTAAAAACTTTCACCATCAAGGAGGAGGATCATAAGAGTATTTTGATCATTGGAGGGATCAAAGAATTCCTACCAAACAGCCAAGTGAAGGTCATTGCACATGATGAAAGTGAAACAACAGGGGAAGGAAAGCTAATAGTGACTATCATGATGAAGGAGCGGGTATCAAAATCTTCCCAAGGAGAAGAAGAAGAGGAGCACACCATTGAAATTCTCACTCAATGGGAGATAGAATTAAGGATGTTGGAGGATTGGTTGGACAATCCAAAACCAGCAGATGGCTGCTAGAAGACAGTCATGAAAATTTCAGGAGAAGAGAATTCGACAGAATTGCTCAAAATTTTTAGCCAAGAAGCTGAACAAGAGATGACTGCAGCATTGGAACCTGCAGTAGAAGAGGAAGAAGACAACATAGACTTTGTTGAGTTGCATGAGGAACTGGAAATCCTGGAGAGAAGTAAGCATATCCAACATGCTAAGTTGGAGATAGATGGAGGCGCATACCAGCCAGGAGAGAAATTAAAGGAATCTAGAGATATGCCATCACAAGAGGAGTTGACAGAAGCTAATCTGTTTGAGGAGGAAGTTGAGCAAAAACTTAGTGATGAGACTGCAGAACTGAAGTTTGCAGCACAGTGGCAACTTAATGCCAAAAAAGAAGAATAAAACTATATGGGGGATCAAAATGATCTACCCACTGATAAGGAAGAGTTGTAGCCAAGAAGCCTGCATAAGAAGAGCCAACCATTGGATCAGTTGGACAGAGTGGTAGAGGAGATCAGTAAGTTGATGTTGAAGTCAGTGCAAGAAGCAGTCAGCAAAGGGGAGTTGAACAGAGGACAACCTGCCATAGAAAAAGGAAATAAGAAGAAGAGGACATAGTAGCAGCAGCAGTGGCAGCAGCGACATAGATGGAGAGGACCAAGAGGACAACTCCAACGAAGAGTTTGGGATCCAGGAGGATTTCAACATTGGATAAGAGGAGCTCATGATTTTCCCAGAAGTGGAGTATGATGTAGGAGCATCACTCCACCTCAGAAAATGTGCCAACATGCAAACACACAATGGAGAAAGGGAGAGGCACTGGCCCTCCCATTTTTAAAATTTGAAATATGATCCTATACAGATTTCTTATTGTTAGGATGATAAATGCTAGGACATGCCTTTGTACAGGTAGTGGATAGGGTTACCTTAAATGGTCACCTGTAGTAGATCCGGATCGTAGTCAAGTCTAGACATCCATTTATGCAGTGTAGTCGTAGAGGTATGGTGTCGTAGCTAAGATAGTGGTGGCACTAAGGCGGTGAAGAGGATAAGCTCGTAGAGCCCTCATTTTGTAATTAGGAGACTTGAGAGAGAGAGATCTCAGATAGAGAGAGTCTTAGGAGACTTAGGAGGTATAATATTTCTGAGAGAGAGCTTGAGAGAACTGGGACTCTGTTACAATCTAGTTTTTGTAATCATCTGTATAGACACACAGAGATAATAGAAAAGTAGTTTTTCCTGCATATCGTGTGTTTATGTATTTGCGATCATCATTTTGATGCTTTTATATGCTATTCATGTTTGAATGTGTGAATTGATGAAGTTGTTGAATGAGTTTCAATTGTTTCTCTCATTTTGAGTTCCTGAGTGCAAGGTGTTCACACAGTCCACAAAGGGTGCGTTGACAGAGGTGAGTTAACCTCAGGGAAGCTCAGGAGAGATAGCGTTGAACCTTCACTAGCCGAGTGCGAGGAATGCACAGACAGAACTCTGTGTTCAGTTAGAGAAGAAACAGAGTTATTGAATACTTTGTAAGTAAGAGCTCTACAAGGTGTGCATCGAGCAAGGAGGATGCCAGGTGGGCGAGAAGAATTTATTTTAAATAAATCCTTCGGATCTGAGTTTGATGAAATCCTAGAAATGCAAGGAGTGCATGGGAGATAGAAGTCTTCGAGGCAACCAAGCTCAAGAGAGATAGCGTTTTCAAACGCACAGGTGAGAACCAGAGGTCGGGATCGCAAGAGAAAGTTCAAAGGCCGAAAACCTTTGAAGACTGACGAAATATTCCAAGTCAAAAGAAATCAAAAGCTCAAGAGGAGGAGAAACAACAACCGTCAGATTGGTTGTAAGAAAAATCCTGATCTGTTGGATTAGTGCCTAGCAAACAAGGATAGTGTGAGAGAAGAGAACAGATCTCATCCATTAGATCTAAGCACAGAGGATCAACCATCATTGGATCCGGGAAGAAGAGCATGAGATTTAACGTTTTGGACACACACAGGACAGCGGATGTGCTAAAGAGATGAAGTCCCGAAGTCATTTGGGACCGTACATCATCTGGGAGGATGCATGGCAGAAATCCATCAAGTTCGGGTGAAGATGCTCCGGGAGGAACAAGTGCACAGAAGGTTGAAACACCTGAATACCGAAGCGCTCAAGATCTGAGAGTCGTCGATCAGCATAGGAGACACTTGTCACCAGATCGCGAGCTCCGGGGAAGTTTACATTGGAGTTTAAGTTTAAGAATTGAAACTGCCGAATCACGAATGCCCGAAGAGAATCTGAGTCGTCAAATCTAGAAAGGGGACGCGTGGTGAAGGATCATGAATTATGGGTGAAGTCACTATGGGAGAACGTGAAGGAGGAAGGTTTGACATCGACGAAGCTGAACAGACAAAGAAAACGATACCCGTCAATCTGGAAGAGGACAGGTGTCACCCAATCGTGGACTTTGGAGGATTTCACTCCAGGGTTTTTATGGAAAGAAGTTTCGAAAAGTTCTGAAGCGCCAAAGGATGAAAATATTAAGGGTTGTTAATCCCAAGGGAGGAACGCAGGTCGTTGATATGCGAAGGGATGCCTGGAGGATGGAGACTCACTCTGTTGGACAACCATTGGCTCGGGGAGGATAGGTGTCAAGAGATCTGACACTCCAGAGGGATTCACTCTGGAGGTTTACGTTTGTTGAAATTTGAGAACGTCGAAGACCAAAGTCTCGGAAAAGATGGGAGTCGTCGATGTGAAGGTGGACACACGGTGCCAGATCTACAACTCCGTAGAAAAGAAGAGGAGGAAAGGTGCAAAGACCCAAAGGAGGATCTCGACTGTTGATCGAGAAGGAGGTCATAGGACATTAGATCTAAGCTGAAAGGTCAAACATCTGAGGTAAAATTAGGGTCGTTGATTCAGTAGGATATGTGGCAGCAGATCGTTAATTTCGAAAGACTGAAGTACAGAGGAAGCGAGGTTTGAGATTTCAAAACTCTGAAGTCCAGAGAACCGCATATATCACAGCCATTGATTCAAGGGGACAGGTATCAGAAAATATTTCACTCTAGAATATTGCCCTGCAAAGGAAAACAAGGTTTGAAACTTGAGAATTTCGGAGCCTAGAATTATGAATCGACCACAGTCGTCGATCTGGGAGGAGGAAGTTTGAACCATTGATTTCAAGGAATAGGTTTTGCCAAGAAGACAGGTGGAGGCTCGAGGAGAATTGTGGGCCCAAAAGTAGTTTGACTTCAAACTGCTTGTGTCTGCGCCCACAATCACGTGGTCATTGCCAAGGTCACATTGGAGGAGGGGCCGAGAGGAAAGGCGCTAATGCCCGATACTCTAAGGTTTTTGTAGAGCACGAAAATAAAGGTTGTGGGGGGAGAGAGGCCTGTGCAGGGACCCGAGAGGACCTGTGTTTAACATAGAACGAGACCAGTGGGGTTTCAGAGAGTTAACCGACTCCAGAATCAAAGATCTTGACTAAGAGGTCACACAACCCTTAGGAGAGAAGGGGGTATACACCATAAATAGATGGAGTGTTGGTAACCCAAGGCCCAAACTATAAAACACTAGGGGAAACTAGCTACTAAGGTGTAGGTAACCCTAGGCCTTAGTAGATTTTCCTCCCTCTTCAACTCAATGATGAGGCAAAAAATGACTAAGATGAAGCAAATAAACTAGGGTGTTGCAATGGCAAGGCCCTAGGAAATGCTTCAAGAAAATCGGCCTCTTGACAAGATCTAGTAGGTGAAGGATTTTAAAGCTAGGACAATAACATGTGCTAGTCTTCCTAGGGTTTAAACAAGCAATTTCATAATCTCAATGTAAATGCAAGATAAAAATGACTATAACCATTCAATTAAGAAGAATTTGTAGAAATTTCACTTACATACATCAAGAATCATCAAGTAAAACCCTAGTTGAACACATCCACCAAGAAACTTGCCAAAATACTCGACATTTACCCTTCCTCAACAAGTGCACCTAAAATTTCAGCCAAGAAACCCTAGATAGGGCACAAATGTCAGTCCTCACAAGTGTGAGTGAAAGATGATGAATAATACGAGGGTTAAGACCCTTATTTATACAATATCAATGACCAGAATTAGGTCAAAAAGGCCGACATGGCCAGTTACACATATTATCCATTTTTTACATTAAATGTGATTATAAAATCCTAAATCAAGCTCTAAATATGATGTCATTCCATTTTAGGGTGACTTTAGGCCCTTCTAGGGCAACGTTGGCCTCTTGGAGAAAAATGTTAGGCCTCCTTGAGCCTGAGGATCCTGCTACACATGCCACTTGCCACACAACTACCTCCAAAGTATCCAAAATGTTGGGTGACGTCATGGGTGACCTGGGTGACATCATGGGCCTTCCAAGGCCTACATCATGGTGAAAAGGGAAAGACCCCCATGGGTCTAGTCCTGCCAGGTTGTCTCTGGTGGAACGTCCTCCTCTATCTCTGGTCCAAACCCCTGATCTTTCTCTGCCCCTAGTTGGGGTCTCAACATCCATCTAGTGGTATTTTAACGCTATGGAGGTCTGAACTAATCATCTCCCCATATGTAACTGTCCATCGGGCGTGGCACTGCAACATCAACAAGTACGCTCTCCATGGGCTCATAAGTCACAAGGATCATAGCAATGTCAATCAAGTCTAATCATCAAGTTATTTAAACATGTTCATGAACCCCCCTTTACCCGGACAAGTGATCAAAGACATTATGCTCTTCTACAAGCCAAGTTTGGAGGGGATGCTAGGATGTCCTATTGAGATAATGCTCATTGGATGTGGGATGTTCCCGGGTGAAGTCAAATCCAAGACATGTAAGTGGATGAGGTGGTAGGGGATATCGCATGGATGCAAATGTTTCCAAGCCCATTCTTTCCTTTTATCTTTTATTCTTATTTTTTTTTCTTTCAAGAGGCTAGTTAGGGGAAATTTCCATGGCATGATGACTAGTGGTGACAATGTTACCCACAAGAATTTCATGGAAAAGAGAAGATTGGCTTGTGATGAGACCCCCTTTCTCCTGGCTATGCCACCAAGAGCCACTACCTTGGCATGGTGACCAATTGAATGGTAGTCTCATAACACTACATTCCCATGGACGTAATAGGCTGGCTCATGTTGAGACGACCCCCTATCCTCCAACTAGGTCTTGATTTATTATTTTTATGGGTCCCTCTGTTTCTTGCTGAGAAGCCTTTTATTTCTTTCTCGGGGATCCCTGGGCGAAGCATCTCAAGGTTTCATTCTTTTGGATTTTTTTTTTCTAGCTACTTTTACCCTATGGGCCTTTAGCCCCTTCTTCCCACAAGGTAAGGTGAAACCCTTTGATAGTTTGGCCGACCCAATGTTCGGACCAGTGTATGAGATGGATGAGTGGGAAAAACATGAAAAGTGGTAAGTATGGTGGGAACGAACGATGACCTTTCATGAATCCCCCTTATGGAAACTCAAACTCTATGGGAACCAGCTTACTAGGGAATCTTGTCATTCCCCTTAGGTGTGGTCAAGTGGAAAGGCATAAGATCCAAGGACATGTTAGAAGTAAAAAGAATTAAATGCACACATTCAAATGTTTTGAGATTCAGAGTGACACATACCATGATACCCGGACTCATTACCTCATGGAGCAAGACCCGTTTATTCTATAGGACCAGGCCAATGTGATGGATGTTGTTGTTGTTGAAAAAGTGGAGGTGTTGAAGAAAGAAAAAGACGGGCCCTCCAGGGCCATGCTCAAGTCGATCTAGCTCTTGGTACTCTATGTCTAGGACCTATGGGCCTCGAGACATAATATCCTTAGTTATCCCTAAGCTAGGGGATAACATCTGGCTCCAACTCGGGGACATGTACTCACTGTAGATCACATGAGAACCTCAACATCTATGGCATAACCTGTGACCTGCTTGATCTCAACATAATACTATTCCTAATTATTTAGGATGGTGATATCACCGCCGGCTCATATATATATATATATATATATATATATATATATATATATTACAAAAAATGAAAGAAAGCATATGTACAAATGGAAATACAAACTATTCTAGTATGAAATGAAAATGGTATATATAATGAAATGTGAATGCCTACCTACTTACCTGTGAAGTCAAGTCTCTTCCCCCTGATGGGGTTTGAGGGGGTGTCTGCTAACTGGTAATGGGAGCATTCTTCCTTCCAATGTAGACAAATATTAGGAATCATTGACCGACTTTCTTCCAACTCTAAAGGGTCCAAGACAAAACTATGCATTTCCTTTGACATTAGTAGACTCTCCCTTCTTTGTGTCCCACATCCATACTGTGTCTCCCTCTTTGTAATCTCTGGTTCGTAACTTGGTTGTTTCTTGAACAACCCTGGTGTATTGTCTTGAGGGAGGAGGGTGGGACTTTGTTGTGAACATTTCTTGGTGGGATGGTTGGATAAATACACTATCTTATCCTTTCTTTAATAACCTGACAGCCCCAAATTCCTTGTCTTTATATTTGTTCAGGAGTTGTTGATAATCCTCCTTCTTCAGCCAATGTATCTAATTAAAGTCTTCCTCTGTAGAAAAAGGCAGATCATCAGGAGAAAATCCAGGAAGACCTTCTATGACTGGCTCATGTGCTTCATCATTTTTGATGTGGTCATTAATTTCTCGCACATGGATTTTGGTCATTGGCACATTCGGGAGATGGATTATTGTTCCATCATTCATAGGCACATTGATATAAGTGAGGTTCATCTCTAGAGTGCCTCCCAGCATTGCAACAAATCTCCTAGACAACAACATTCCCCACAGATATGGGACATCTACTTCTACAATGTCCATATGGATCACTCTTTCGGGGTATCTTCCAAGGCATACTTCCACATTCTCAATTACCCCATGTGTGGGTATGGCTCTATACTCAAAGCCACACACATTCCTGTAAGGTCATGTGAATTTTAGGCCCAATTGTTCCATGACCTTTAGAGACATCATGTTGGCACCTGCCCCTGAATCCAACATACATTTGTTAAGGAACTTGTTATTCATCACTAAGGTCATGAAAAAGGTGGGTTTTTAGCATACTGGACCCTAAAGTGATCGACTTGCATCATAATAGAAGGGTCCATTGGTCCATCTGATCCTTTGAAGAAATTATCAAATATTTCTTTGACGAATGGTACCTTGATGACTTCTCTTAATATTTGACCTTCTCAAAATATTTCAGTGACCCAGGGGTTTGAGAAGGTCCCCTGAAATTTTAGGCGCACTTGTTGAGGAAGGATAAATTTTAGGCTCACATCCAGCAAGAAACTTGCCAAAATACTTCAAATTTATCCTTCCTCAACAAGTGCGCCTAAAATTTCAGCCAAGAAACCCTAGATAAGACGCAAATTTCAGTCCTCACAAGTGTGAGTGAAAGATGATGAATAATACAAGGGTTAAGACCCTTATTTATACAATATCAATGACCAGAATTAGGTCAAAAAGGCCAACATGGCTAGTTACACATAATATCCAACTTTTACATTAAATGTCATAATAAAACCCTAAATCAAGCTGTAAAGATGACGTCATGCGTGACGTTATGCCCTTCTAGGGAAAGTTTGGCCTCTTGGAGAAAAATGTTAGGCCTCCTTGAGCCTTAGGATCCTGGCATGCGTGCCACTTGGCATACAACTGCCTCCAAAGTATCCAAAACGTTGGGTGATGTCATGGGCCTTCCAAGGCCTGCATCATGGTGAAAAGGGAAAGACCCCCCCTAGGTCTAGTCCTGTCAGAATGTCCCTGGTGGAACATCCTCCTCTCTCTCTGGTGCAAACCCCTGATCTGTCTCTGCCACTGGCTGGGGTCTCAGCATCCGTCTGGTCGGATTTTAACCCTATAGAGGTCCGAACTAATCATCTCCCCATATGTACCTATCCATCGGGTGTGGCCCTGCAACATCAACAAGTTCGCTCTCCATGGGCTCATAAGTCACATGGATCATAGAAATGTCAATCACCTCTAATAATCAGGTTATTTAAACATGTGCATGAAATCTCCTTTACCCGGAAAAGTGCTCAAATACATTATGTTATTCTACAAGCCAATTTTGGAGGGGACGCTAGGATGTTCTATTGGGATAATGCTCATTGGATGTGGGATGTTCCCGAGTGAATACAAATCCAGGCCATGTAAGTGGATGACGTGGTAGGGGATGTCTTGGAAATGGGTGCAGTGATAACAGGGAAATGTATGGCTTACCTGTGGGTGCCTCTTAAGAGGGTGAGTTGCACCTTGTCATGGATGAAAATGTTTCCAAGCCCATTCATGCATTTTATCTTTTATTCTTATTTGTTTTTCTTTCAAGAGGCTAGTTAGGGGACACTGCCATGGTGTGGTGACCAATGGTGACAATGTTACCCACAAGCATTTCACGGAAATGCAAAGGTTGGTTCGTGATGAGACCCCCTTTCTCTTCTCTATGCCCCCAAGAGCCACTACCCTAGCGTGGTGACCAACTGAATGGTAGTGTCATACCGCTATAGGCCCATGGACCGAATCGGCTTTCTCGTGATGAGACCCCCTATCCTCCAACTAGGTCTTGATTTATTATTTTTATGGATACCTATATTTCTTGTTGAGAAGCCTTTTATTGCTTTCTCGGGGATCTCTAGGCGAAGCATCTCAAGGTTTCATTCTTTTGGCTTTTATCTTTTACCAACCACTTTTACCCTCTGGCCTTTAGCCCCTTCTTCCAACAAGGTAAGTTACAACCCTTCGATAGTTTGGCTAACCCAATGCCTGGACCAGTGTATGGGATGGATGAGCGGGAAAAAGATGAAAAGTGGTAAGTATGGTGAGAACAGACGATGACCTTTCATGAATCCCCCCAATGGAAACTCAAACCCTATGGGAACCAACTTACTAGGGCATCATGTCATTCCCCCGAGGTGTGGTCAAGTGGAAAGGAATAAGATCCAAGGACACGTTAGAAGTAAACATAATTAAATGCACATATTCAAATGTTTTGAGAATCAGAGTGACACATACCATGATACCTAGACTCATTACCTCATGGAGAAAGACCCATTTATGCTGTAGGACTAGGTCGATGTGATGGATATTTTTGTTGCTGACAAAGTGGAGGCGTTGAAGAAGAAAATGATGGGCCCTCCAGAGCCATGCTCAAGTCGTCGAAACAAGTCCTACATTTAGAGACGTCGGAACCAGTAATGACAACTCCTACGTTTAGAAACGCCAGAACAAGTCTGTACCTAAAACTCGCCCTAAGTTTCTCTCAAATTTATGTGATACTCCATTTATCCCACTTTATTCTACTTTGTGAATCACCCCAATTGGATCTTTTAGTCAAAAGATATGTAAATTTCCAAAACAAAGCGCACCTTTTAAACTCTGATTTGGAGGTTGTTCTACTAACCGGCCTTTCTTCTATTGTATCTTTACAATTTCATCCCGTCTGAGTCTGAAATTTCATTCTGTAATTCTCTGATATGTCCTCTCTGCAATTCCACAGATCTGATCAAAATTGGATGTGCCAAGTGGAAGTTATGGTGACTTCCCCACACCTTGTTGATTTTTGGCCTTTCCAGAAGAGCGTACTTGTAAAGCATGCCAAGCACAAGTTGGTCATCAAATTCGACCTCTATTATAATTTCTAGAGGAGGTGCGAGGATTGCTTGCAATATTTGATGGCAGTTAGAGTTGAAATGGCACGTAGTGATATAGTTCCCAAGGGAGACGATGTCGATGATGTCTCCATGTTCCTAGGACTCATAGAAAAATGAGTTCATAATATAGAAAGCTAAGAAGTAGCCATGATTTCGATGATTTCCTACAATTTCTAGGAGAGCGTACTTGTAAAGCATGCAAGCACAAGTTGGTCATCAAATTCGACCTCTATTATAATTCTAAGGAGGTGCCCGACAGAGGATTGCTTGCAATATTTGATGGAAGTTAGAGTTGAAATGGCACGTAGTGATATAGTTCCTAAGGGAGACGATGTCGATTATGTCTTCATGCTCCTAGGACTCATAGAAAAATGAGTTCATAATATAGAAAGCTAAGAAGCAGCCATGATTTCGATGATTTCCTACAATTTCCTTAAAAGCTGAGAGCAATTTCCTAGAGATTTTGGAATAGTACCGTTCAGTTCGTTTTTCCACAGTAGTAGGACCTCTAAATTGCAGAGCTTGGTTCCTATCTCCGGTGGGATTTCACCAGCGAGCCTGTTGTCGTACAAGTTCAAGAAGTGTAACTCCGAGCAATTTAGTAGTGGAGGTGGGATTCCTCCACTCAGCTGGTTTGCTTCAAGATTCAGGAATTGAATTCTAGCGAGCAACCCAAGCTGAGAAGGGATAGTGCCAGTAAGGAAATTATTTCCGAGACCCAGATTCTCCAGTGCAGAACAATTTCCCAAGGATTCGGGCACTTTACCTGTTAATCTGTTCGCATCCAAGGAAAGAGTTCGCAGTTTTTGCAATTGGCCGAGATCACTTGGTATACTCCCTGTCAAACTATTGAAGGACAGATTAAACAGCGTGAGAATCGTGCAACCTTTCAAAGCCTTTGGAATGGACGATATCAAGTTATTCTTATTCAGGAACAGAATTTTTAAGCGACGCAGCCTGCCCAATTCGTTTGGGATTGCGCCAGAGAAACTGTTATAAGTGAGATTCAACACGCCAAGAAACGAGATATTACCCAAATGT
>JZKD02S0078994.1:682456-709396 GCA_000966675.3 Picea glauca | reverse complement strand
TGGATATTGTGACGAATCTTGAGTCTCTGAAACGTCGTTTTATGGCACGTGGCAATTTTGATGAAATTGAATTAATGTCGCAAGAGTGACGACCCTAGGGAACTTCTCACAATTGTGAAAAAAAAATAAATATCATCGCCAATATGAAAATATAGGTTGACTAAGTGAAACCAAAAGTTTGTCTCAATTGCGACGACAATTTTCATTGTCTATATAGCTAATTCGTCACAGGATTTTATGTTGTCGTCGAAATTGCGACGACAAATTCTCTTTGTTTATATAGCAAATGCATCGCAGCAATTTTTATTGTCGTCTCACTTGCGATGACAACATTTTTTTTGTTTATATAGTGAATTCGTCGCAAGAACGACAACATTTTTTTGTTTATATAGCAAATGTGTCGCATCAATTTTATGGTCGTCACACTTGCGACGACAACATTTTTTTGTTTATATAGCGAATTCATCGCAGGAACGACAACATTGCTTTGTTTATATAGCAAATGTGTTGCAACAATTGTATTGTCGTCTCACTTGCGATGACAACATTTTTTTTTTTATATAGCGAATTCGTCGCAGGTATATTATTGTTGTCAAAATGGCAACGAAAAATATTTATTAAAAAAAAAATTAAAAAATTATTTTAGGTGGAAATATTAATATTAATAATACCATATTAATAACTATCAATAGAAAACTTTGACATTATTTATTATTTATATTAATAACTTATTTTGCATGGGGACTTGGTGTTTTTTCCAACAACCAAGCTCAAACATTAAACATTTACGTATTTTATAAGTAACGAAAGGTTAATGTGGACTGATTTTTATTTACCTTATCCCGCAAATTGGATCTTGGGGTCTGCCCCATGCTTTTCCTACGATCAACCATGGCTTTATAATCGTACTTGTAACCAAGTTGGAGGTCTTCCTCCATGGTTTCAGTTCCAAAGTCGTCGCCCTGCATTGCATAAGGGTATGGTTTTTTAATGTTTTTGGCTACAATTACCTTAAAGTTGTAAGGTGATACAAATAATATTCTTAAGATGTTTGGGTACTTACGATTCGTGACTGTAACCTCGAGTAGCTTCCCTTGCCTAGCTTGTGTTGGCCATGTTTGGAAATCCTTTCTTTGGTTGCCTTCGAAGTGTCAAGAAACCTATCATCAAAATTTTCAAGTATGTTATATATAACCACACTTTTATTTAGATCTAAAGAAAAATAAATCTAGTATTGAATTCAAAAAACTGTAATTTACCTTGGTGTACTAGTTATTTGTTCTCCTGATTTTTTCAAAATCTTCTCTTTTGCATCATCAATGATTGCCTTCCACTCCCTCTCTGGAATTGAGGGAGGACGCTCATACCTAGAATTTCTTGCCAAACTTCATCTATAAACATCCTGCGTATATTTTAAATATTCACCCGCTGCAGATGTGACCACTTTTTATTGAACCTGTCTACACCAAAGAGGCCTTCAAGATAATCCATAAGTTCCTTTTTGAGGTTGGAATTCTAGCAATTCCACCTCATGCATAAGGTTTCCCCAAAAATAGACAAGGTCTTTCTCTCTACGTGCCTATAAAAAAGGTCGCTTCCTACACACAAAAAGATATGATCAGTAATTTAAAATTAATAATCTAGATGATTTCTGTATGAGGACAACATTAAATGATTAAAATATGAATTAAAACTACCTGGGAGTTTTGATTGTTTTAATGGAAGTCCATTATCGTTGACCAAAAATGTGCATGGAAGGGTCCCCATGCTTGTCACGCATCTAGCTCCAGGAAATGCAACCATCTCAACCACATCACTATGATCCTCATCTCTGCCACCATATCTAGACTCTAATCGAGGTGTGAATGTTTGTCGGTGCGTGTCATGGCTCCTATCTAAATGAGGTGTGGAAGATGGAGAAGTAAATAGTTCTCTAACAGCTATATAACTACCCGCATCGGGACTCTGTAGCATCTCTGTAGCGCCACTACTACCAACACCGGGTTGAACAGGGTCCAAATATTCCTTTATAAAAAAGAAAATGTTTTTTCGTGAGATAATGTAAAAGTTAAAGAACAAAGTATCATAATTGAACATATGAGTGCATTAAAAAAAAACACTTTAAGTTATGGTTATTACCTTATATGTGTTAAGTTGTGGCATAAGGAGTTTGATATTTTCTTTGACGTCAGGAGTTTGTTCTGGACAATCTAACAAGATAACAAGTTCCTTGTTAGATTTAATGATCTTTTTTTTTAATAAGAGCATCGGATCAGTGCAAGAATAAAACCCCTCCTCATTGGCAGAGTCATGATCCACATGGCCTATTGACTACAAGTGTGAGGGTGATCACCATTGATGTCAATGATTCCCAAGGTACTCTAGTACATTCCAGCGAATTTGAATAGATGAGATGAAGTCGAACATCCATGGAATCATCCAATCAGAGGTCAATGATGTAAACCCACTTTCGGACACGAGGAGGCTTGCCATTGAGGCATGCAGGTCCCAAGGTACTAACTTGTTTCTAATTCTAGTTATTGGATAATGTGTTGAAGTCGATAGGAATAGACTCATCGAAGGAGGGCCTTGATGTATCCCCCATCAATGACACGAAATTGACACGGAGATGTAATTGATGGATCAAATAAACATGTACTGGCACGGGTATTGAAACAGGATATTTTTTATGGCTGACTCTCGAGGCAGATACTTCCCTTGAAAACTAAGGCATGACAGCAGAAACATGACATGGAACAAAACTTGATAATGCAGTGGATGTTGTGACTTTCGTCAGGTGACCCAAAGGAGTAAAAGAAACTCAGAGGATTTTGTAGACTTTTTCGAGCAAGGGTATGGACGCAGAGAGGCCAGAAAAATTTGCACACAACCATAAAACAAATATTATGACATGTTTCAAAACCCAAGGCAGGCATACCTATGCTTGAGTGATAAAAACTTTTTAAGTATGGTCGCCATAAAATACATTGCGGATCCATAATTATATTGACAAAATGTTATAGCCACCGCAGATACAATGTGGATCTATACTCCTATGACCTGAACTAATCGTAGCCACGAATAATACATAGTGAATCTACGAGATGACAAGACATAGCCACGACTAATACAAAGTGGATCTATGTAACAGTATATGTGTCATAGTTCAAAATAACTCCTTCGCAACCTAGGCAAAGTACATATAAGAGTGATGACTCAACCAGGGTCTTCTGACTGATCCCGATGTAGTATGAATCTAACCATGTGAATAGATGTCCTGATGTCGAACATGGAAGAAACCACTTGATTACCGATCAATGATGTAAACTGTTAACAACCGCAAGGGAGATCACCATTGATGTCAATGATTCCCATGGTACTCTAGTACATTCCGACGAATGTGAATAGATGAGTTGAATTCGAACATCCGTGGAATCATCTGATCAGAGGTCAATGATGTAAACCCATTATCAAACATGAGGAGGCATGCCATTGAGGCATGCAGGTCCCAAGGTAATAACTGGTTTCTAAGTCTAGTTCCTGGATAATGTGTTGAAGTCAATAGGAATAGACTCATCAAAGGAGGGCCTTGATGTATCCCCCATCAACGACATGAAACTAACATAGAGATGTAATTGATGGATCGAATGAACATGGACTGACACGGGTATTGAAAAAGGATATTTGTGATGGATGACTCTCAAGGCAGATACTTCCCTTGAACACTGAGGCACGACAGCAGAAACATGACATGAACCAAAACTTGATAATGCAATGGATCTTGTGACTTTCGTCAGGTGACCCAAAGGAGTAAAAGAAACTCAGAGGATTGGCTCAATGCATAGGTTCAACGGATTAAAATGCATGCAAAGACAAAGTGTCGTGTTTGTTTAAGGGTGACCATAAGAGTTACTGGTAGTGTTCTCAAAAAACTACTTGGCTTGCTTCTTTCAATTTTTCCCCCATCCAGATAGACGAGTACCTCTTTTTAATTTAACAAGCTTGGGGAGGGTAACACATGCTCAATATGACTCACCTTCGGTAAGTCCCTCTTCCTTTGTTTAGCGAACTGGAAGAAGTAAGGGTCCGGTCCCATATGGGCCCTTCAATGTATGATTGTTTAATGAGTCCAGAGAAGGTAAACTCAGTGGTTTTTCATAGTTAGAGAGTTTGAAAACAACTTAAAGATGACTCCAATGTTGTCCTTTTTCGTAATGTTAGTCTCGCGAGGCCAAAAAAGTGATAAATTATCACTCGAAAGATGCCCTTTCAAACCTTTTAATGAGTGGGAAAGGAAGCAAGATGACTCGGCAATCTTTTCATGTTTAGAGAGTCTGAAAAGAGATCAAAGATGACTCCAAGGGGTTCATTTTTCATATATCCATGTAGGTCCGAAAAAGAGATAAAAGTTTACCTGGTTTCATTCTCATGTATTTACAAGCACGAGAAAGAACAAAGACTAAGCTCGATATGCCCCCAGCTTGAAAGCTAGTGTCTTAACTCCAGAATGATCATCAAAGTCTGGAGACATGCCCTCCAAGCTTCAATTCATTCACCAACTTTGAGGTTGTCACCAATTTCTCTACTAGATGGAGAAAAAGGATAAGGGTGGATGAAATGAAGGTTCAAAAGAGGTGATTGTTTCATTTTTTAATGAGCTTGACATAGGAAAAGAACTATGCTCAGGGATCCGAGTTCAATCCCTAGATTGTTGTTTCATTTTTTAACGAGCTTGCTACAGAGAGGAAAACTATGCTCAAAGATTTTGTTTCATTTTTTAACGAGCTTGCTACAAAGAAGAGAAACTATGCTCGTGACCTCTGTTTCATTTTTTAACAATCTTGCTATAGAGAAGAGAAACTATGCTCGTGGCCTCTTCTTGATCATGTCTTCTAAGAGAAAAGCACTCTGGAAGGACACCATGTCAAGGGATAAAACTTGGTCATGGATTCCAAGAGATCTTCAATGGATGGAAGAAAATCATTCTGGAAGGAACACATGTCGAGGGTCGCGACAAGGGTAAGGAGACCAGGCTCCAATAACCATATTGAAGAGATCACCATGTCAACCATTGGATCCAAATCGTCTGAAGTTGAAGTCATATGAGATAACACCACATAATTGACATGTGGCGAGAGCGATACTGTCATCATATAAGAACCATTTAGGGAGGTAATCCAGTCAGTACCGATGAATGAAAGTTGATTAATAGTCACCATTCTTTTATCGTGTGGAAAAGATATCACATGAAAAAGAGTGGACACAATAGCTTTCATGGCATAGACATAATCTCGCCCAAGGAGTAAAGAAAAATCCAAGGGGCACGGACTACCATGACATCAATAAAGACATTTTTCCCTTCTAAAGTTACTGGAAACCAAGGAAGGGTCCCTAAATGTTGACTAGTTCTTCTGTTAAAAGCTAACAAATTCTGTGTAACCGATGCAAGCTGAGGACAACACAAAGTGTGTCAAGCAACCGAGGACAAAATACTAACAGATGCACCTTCATCTATCAGTGTTTGAGGAACGTCTCGACCACAAACCTGTACTATAATCTGGAAAGGAATGTGAGAGGGAAGATGAGGTCCTATTAGCGTACCCCAATCAAAAATGATGGCCTCATTACTTAGAGGGGGTTTCATGGGAGAATGAGGAATGCCCCCCAGCATGATAGATTTTGTATCAACGAGAAAAATGTGGGAAGTATCAGGTTTATTCTTTAGAGGGAGAGTAGGATTGACCTATGATGGGATCGAATCAACCACATAGGCACTCTTTAGAGGAAGAGTGGAAATTTCTGAGGAAGGGATTGGATCAGCCACTTTGGCACTCATCAAAGGAGGAGTGGGATCGACCGATGATAGAACTGGATCGACCACTTGGGTTTCATTCTCCAAGGGGAGAATGGGTTCGATGGGTGGAAACGGATCGATCACTTTGGTGTCACTCTCTAACGGGAGAATGGGGTCAACCGAGGATGAAAACAGATCAACTACTTGGGTTACACTCTTTTGATAAAGAGTAGGGCTTATCGATGACGGAACCGGATCAGCTACTTTGGTGAGTGGTTCAACCGAGGATAAAACTAGATTGACCACTTGATCAACTGGATCGACCAGGGATGGAACCGGATTGATTAGTCCATCAACTAACGATGGGTTGGGAGAAATCTTATGATAACCTTTTGGAAGTTGAATTTTTTCCAAAAGAGAAGAAGCCTTGTCCATATGAGGAAAAAGGTGAGAATAATTATCACCTTTGCATAACATGCAAGGGAATTTGACAATTTTCTTCCTCTTACCAACCTTAACGTCACTAGTTGACAGGGTATCATCGGCATGACCGACAGAGGCCGATGACGTGGAGGAACACATTTCTAAGACCTTGGGAATACCATGGCAATCCCTTAGAAAGTGGTCACCCTTGCAAATACTGCAAGGGAATTTGGGTTTTGGATTCTTTATTTTAATCTTGTGGACCTCATCAACACCCCCAATACTATTAACAGTAACTAGTTTCTTAGATCCAACATCTGATGTTGTCGGGGCCTTGGTATTTTTGGGGTTCTTCTTCTTCTTCTCTTTCTGTTTCTTCTTCTTCTGATCAACCTGGCTACTTGCTTTAAATATTTCACTAGATGAAAAAGGAGAAAGGGAAGGAGACTTAATGGGTGAATAACGTGAAAAGTCGACATGAGGTTGATGTGTGGGTGGTTTACTGACATCTAAGGTATTAGGTGTAGTTGAAGCACTGGGAGGATTCGAGATCACTGGATTGGGAAACAACCAAACTGGTAATATGATGGTGAGTCCTAAAACACTCATTGTGGCAATGTACGAAGGACCAAAGTTTCCAAATGAAGGGAAGGTATAAGGTTCCCCAGGAGAAGGGGTTCCTCCATTGGTACTCTTAGGATTGGATTCCATTAACACTGACTCAACCTGAGGTCCACTAAGTAACACAACCAACACACGCTATGAATCTGAGAAGCAAACAATCAAACAAACCTTCCCACAATGAAACCACTAGTTGGTGATGAAATCCTACGTCGCGAGATCAAAATAGGAAGAGGTAGGGATAGAGTGGGTGGATCAGTTACGTTGGTGACCTACTTAACGGACTTATGCCTTGGTACAAGCTTCCATGCAGTAATTTTGGATTTACCCTCCAAGGAGCTCGAGTTAGTTTGACCAATGTCTATTCCAGGTACAGTGAGACTTCCCTTCATTGTCACCTTGTGTGAGACCCTAAAGATTACGGCTACTAAGGTCACCAATTCACAGTCAACCCCTGGGCGGGTAAAGTCGATAGTCCAGTTCGAATGTATGGGTAGGATAACAAGTCTGAAATAAACTTGAGAGGCTCCCACACATAATCGTGGGTATACCCTCAAGTGACCCCCAATATACAATCCGACCACTACAAACAATTGAACCACGGAGGGATAATCTCTGTAACTCACCTGAATGAGATCTTGTGCGTAACCCCTGTGTGAGAGGGGGATCCCAGAAAGCCTATACGACAATTGGATTTTCTCTCCCTATCACAAGATGCTAAGTTTGTTTGATAGCTTTGGAAAGTTATCCTTTCAACCTATTCCAAAGCCCTATACCTTAAACTAATGTAGGTTTACTAACAAAGATGTAAAAAGTATGATAAATTTTAGTTAAGAATTGATTTTAGTGGCTATTGTTTACTCAAAGGTGTATGAGAGTGAAAACTGATGATATTATGACTTAGTTCCCAAAACATGCATAAGAAATTATAAGCAATCTTTTCTTTCAATGAATGTCTAATTAAGGGAAGGAGAAGGATTTTCCTTTTCATTGTCAAACACTAAGATGCAATGACCTCATGCAATAGTCCTCAATAAGGAATACAATGCAATGCTAAAATGTTTATATGTGACTAATAATAAGTAGATGTAAAGCTTCCTATGCTAATCAAAATTCAAGAGTTGTGAGATTTAAGCAATCTGGAAGCAAACTTCACATAAACCAAAAGACACCCTTGTTGTGATCAAACAAGAAACAGAAAGCCAAAAACTCAAAAGGAAGGAGAAAGATCTTGGAAAAGATGACTCAAAGATCAGAAAGAAAAGTACAAAAGACCTTTGAAACCCCCTACAAAGTTTTCACTCATTCAGATAAACGAGAAGAAAACAACAAATTGACTCCAAATCATGAAGGACAAATTGCAAAGCAAGGAAAAATGTCAAAAATCCAAACAAAAGAGAATGAATCCTTAGAAAACATGGTATTGAAGGCCAATACCAAGATGGAATGAGAGTATGAGACCCTAAGAAAATGCAAAAAGGCAAAAACTAAACCCAGAAATTGAAAAACTAGATGAAATTGAAAAATAGTTTAGGGCCTCAAAATGGCCCCGGAAGTTCAGGACCCGAAAAAACTGCTAAAAATAGTAAACTGTGCGAAAACTGAAAAACCGAAAGAAGCAATGGTGGGGGTCCAAGTGGAATAGGTGGGTGGCCACCAATATCCACCTGGATCATCATCACCATATGAGTCAATGATATGCTTCTCATATCTAGATATTTTAGAGACAGGGTTATAAAGAGTATCAGTTTCCATAGCAGACTCAATTTCTGCATTTTCCTTATTAAACAACAAACAAAATTTTCCTCTGATGTAGATGAACATGGAAGAGAAAGATTTGATTCCTCATATGAGGCATCTTCTTCATTCTCACAGCCTTCATAAGAATCAATTATATCTTGAACACATTCTTTATACTCCTCACAGGAGCTATGACAAATTAACTCAGAGGAATAAAACTTTGGACAATGAGTATTGAAAGCAACATGAAACTCTTTGAGTGAAGAAATGCTAGAAGGTTCAAGAGACTGATACCAAATATGAACATCTCCCTAAAGACAGTACATAAAGAACTTCATATGTATGTCTTCATGTTGGATGTGAAGTTGTTGCATCAAAGCATGAAATTCTATAACATGCTCAACAGGGTTGTCATTCTCACCTTCATAAAATCTTGGCAGCAGATCTTTCCATTCATCAATTTGAGGCACAAGATGTGGATAACCAGCTATGGCTGAGAAATTTAGTGGGGCAAACCTCCTGGCCAGGATAGCCTCCATAGCCATTTAATTTTTCTCATTCCAGTGGAGTCACCAACATATTTTGAACAATGGAGTCTCCATGGTGAAATATGAGTAGCAGAACAATGTGTCTAGCTTTAGTTCACCATCTAAAACTGGATTCCTTTCATTGTCGTTCTCCCAGGGAAGATATCTTCACTTTCATCCCCGACAGTGGTGCCATTAATGTTAGAACTGAGAATCACCCTTGGACTGCTAGAGGATCAACCCAGTAGCCATCAAAATGTAAAAGATAAGTTTGGTTTGAGTAGGTGGATCAACAAGACTTTAAAGAGAGTAAAAGACAATAGATGTCACTACAGATTAGTCATGGACCATTGGGATATGGATTCATAAACAATCCTCTAATTGAAGGCATTTAAGCTCCTATCAGACAAAATATTTGTATAATGATGAAAAGAAGAATAAGAGAATAACATGAAGATGAATAGTTTCTAAGTAGAGATCCTCTCTGCAAAATGAATTTATATGTGTCTGAACAATAAACAATGATAGATAGGCAAGCTTACAATAGATCCTCTACTTCATCGAGAATCTATCAATCAAAGGAACATTTTAATCCTTAAAATCAGAAATACATTCAAACAAGATGAAGAATAGAACTTAGATGTGTCTGAACAACAAACAATGGTAAATAGGCAAGCTTACAACATATCCTCTACCACATCAGGAATCTATCAATCAAAGGAAAATCTTAATCCTTAAAATCAAAAATTACATTCAGACAAGATGAAGAATAGAATAGAGAACATAGAAGACAAATCTGATGAAACGACTCATATGAGTCTTTAATAAAAATACAATTTACAGCTACATGACCCTATGACTTACAAACTAAAACATACATTCATAAACATTTATCAAAACCTTCGTCGATCTTGGGTTGAACCCCCCGCCCCCTATCTCATCTTATCATTCATCTGATGTATTTATAATCAAAATAGTCCACCACTTCTAGGAGTGCGAGCTAACCCTCATATATTAGGATTTTCCAGTGTCATGTGTCTTCTCTTGTCTATCATGTTCCTTCTGTCAGAAGAAAACTCTGATCAGTATGGGCTTGCAGGAAAAAATTACCTTTGTGGTACTTCGGGCTCATCGGCCAGACCCTCCATGCTTCAATTAAGGGGGTAGTCGATGGTTCAACCACCAGTCCCTCTTTCATTAATTGATTTCTCCTTGGGATCAGGACAAGGCCTAATGCCTAGGTTGTTACCACACACTGCTCTTGGATTGGGCCCTATATAAGCACGTGACTGCAGAAGTTTCCAAGGGCGGTTTGGATCCACACCGCTTTGACCCCCGCAAATCACCACCAACTGCCACGTACCACTTCCGCTATACCACTGTTTTGATTGTGGGACCACTCTAGAATTTTAACATTCGAGCATGTCTTGTCCCCGCAATGAAGTGTGGTCATTTATCTGTTGCAATCCATGGTCTGGGAACTCCCTGATTTTGTAGCACCCCCGCTAACATTTATCTGTATTCCAACTCCAAAATCCTTTTAACCGTGTTTAGAGATGGAGCCAATTTTGGCGCTTAGGAGCTTTGAATGTGGGCATGAATATCTCCCGAAGTAATTTCTCTCGGTTGACATGGCAGCCTCTCGTTACTTCGATATTTCGAACCTTTGGGTGATATTCCTTTCTTACATGCTGCAAAAATAAACAGTTCTTGTTGATTTGGGATCAACGGTCCACAATTACTTCGGGAGTTAGGGATTCGGGCCTTTTCAATGCATAGTTTTTACAATCCTCTGGAGTATCATATCTCCGAAGTGAGAGATCTGCCTCCACGTGTCCTCTTGTTTTGGATGACCAAGATTCACTTCAGGAGTTCAGGATTTGGGCCTTTTCTTCTGCTTTCTTGCATAATCCTCCAAATTTCTAAGTCTCCGAAGTGAGAAATCTTCCTCCACGTGTCCTCTTGTCGAGCTTCGAGCCTTTTCTTATTCTTCCTTCCTCTCGGAGTACGAGATCACCTCACACGTGTCCCTTGCTTGAAGATCAACAATCCTGAGAGATTGCAGGATCTCAACTTGCACAAACTTTAATTTCCTTCTCGATCCCCGCAATGTGAAGATGCTCGTTCGTAGCGGGATCGGTATGCACCGCTGATCTGTTGATCTATCAAGATCAATGATCCTGAGAAATTGTGGGCTCACAACTTGCAGAAACTTTAATTTTCTTCTCAATCCCCGCAATGCCTCCTCATCATCGAGCTCTCTCCAATGAGATCCAACAGTCGTGATTTAATATTTTCTTGATCTGATAATTGATCTTTCTCTCGCTCAAATCTTACGGCTAAAAATTGAACCCACTTGTTTTCTTGTATTTGAAGCCTGAAATGGACTGCTCTAATTGCTGCATTTTTCTCATAGTTTTTCCCTACACATACAACATACTTTATCGGTCTGTCTATATCAACCAGAAGAGGAAAAACTTATAGGAAGGAAAGCAGAAAAGAGAGAGACTCGGCAAAGGTGTAGACCTAGGATTTGGAAATAACTACATGCGACCCTCAACAACTTCATGTGATAACACCTTTCATACTAACTCCTCTGATTTCCATCAGAGTAGTTCATGTGAACTGCTCCGATTCTATGCTTTTGGGGATTTTCAACCTTTATCTTGCTATGGTATTTCCACTAAGGCATTCACCATTCTTGTTATTATACTCTCATTTTTAGATGATGACCTTCCACCCAGCATCACCATGAGTGATTCCTCAAGTATTTCATATGCGATACTTAGACAAATTATTTTTTAATATATATATATGTGTGTGTATGTGTGTGTGTGTGTATATAACGTCTTTGATTATGCATTGATCCTATATTTGCTTCTAAGATTCATACATGTCTATGAGGAAGAAAACAATCAGCAAAAAACTAGTCATTGAATCTTTCGAAAGTGGTCACCAAATCGAATACGAGCCAGAAATTACCGGGGTGATGTACAATGATATCTCAGGATTCCTAGAAAAATGGGAGAATGCACTTAAATGGGGTGACATCTATCAAATGTTTATAAAGAAAAACTTTGCCAATGATGTAGAGGACCAGGATGAACTCAAGATTTTCAAAAATATCAGAAGATCCAAACTTCATAGAGTAGCGACCCATGTTGTTGTATTTCCCTATGTTGATTCCATCACCTAGATACTAACTCATGTGGACTTGGGGAATAGGTAAATTTGTAATGCTAGGGGAGAACCTATAACATCATTTTGGCCTGAAGACCTAGCCAAATGTTATCATATAGATAAAGAGACCAATAAGATAGATGAAAAACTTCTTGGCAAGTTCAAGCATACACCCAAGGATTTATGCCACATCTGGTACAAGCCAAATAAGTATTTCAAGCTCAGACCCACCGACACATATCCCACTACCACGCTTAGAAAACCTTATCAATACATGGTGGCCATGTTATGCATGCTATACAAGGAACAATATGCCTCCAAATTTCTCCTATCATATATGTTGTTGATCTACTACTCCACAGACAAAGGATTATTGTTCAACTGGGACGATATCCTATCAACAAACCTCATAGAATCCATCACAACAGTGGTAGAATCCTATCTTGGTACCTTCCCAATATTCCATATGTCATCATACCTCATAGACATCATGTGCATGGCCCACCAATACCGAAAGATGGGTTGGGTATGGAAGCCAATAGATGAAGCCATTCATATATACTACAAAGTTCTCTTGGAGCCCAGGTACATAACAATGTACCAAAATATCTGCGAGCACTTCTTGCATCCATTATACGATTTCATATTTTACATGCTATCCCAATGCATGACTGATAAAGCAATAATTGTCATCAAGAGGATTGAAGATTAGTATTTTATGGAACACAAAACTTACATCAGGGTGTACGGTGCTATGACATACATACCAGTACTCCAAGAAGTGGCTTATCAAACATACCACTTCTCCCCATCTGCTTCCTCGGTTTGTACTAGACATACCAGTACTCCGAGAAGTGGCTTATCAAACAATGATCAACATGGTCAGGGGAATGCTTTACAGAGATACAAAATCTATATGGCCACCTCTCCTACTATACATCAACACCTGCTTGTTTTCTAACACAAACCCAACTCAAGAAGAAGTGGATATATTGTTATCGTACCATTTCAAAGAATATAGGTTCAGGAGGCACGACTCGAAGGTCCTCAAAGATAATTTGAAAAATATAGGCATGCCTTGGTAGTACACCTCAAAGGTTTGGGAGGAAGAGGAGATGCATTGTAACTCAAGGAATTATGATGAAGTCATATTCAAGAGATGAGGCAAGCCCATAGGGAGGATTGGAGATGAAGAAAGAGAAATGCAAGAGTCCATATTTAAGAAGGAAGAAGGAAATTTTGGAATGACATATATGCAATCGAGATCTATTGAGGAAGAAGAATCCATAGCAGATAAGAAGAGGAGGAAAAGGGAAAATTTCCATAAGAAAAAGAATGACACAGATGAAAAGAAGAGAAATATTGTAGAAGAGGCCAAAGCCAAAGCCGATGCAACAACAACTATTGTAGAAGAAAAGAAAAATAAATTGCAAAAAAGGAAGATGAATGAAAAGTAGAAATTGATAAGGAGAAAGAAGATGCAACAACATCAATAGAGGAAGAAGAAAATGAAACTAAAGAAGCGACCGACAAAGGAGCAGAAGAAGAACGACAAGAGAAGGAAATTGAAATAAGAAATGACGATGCTCAAGCGATGGACACAGATATACCGAGAATATCAACACAAGGTGCTAATGGACATACACCATTCAATGGGTTAATCTTTGGAATTTGTACTCCATTCAGACCTAGTGAAGTACCCAACCTAAAGAAATTCACATATGACAAAGTATCAGGCATAATTGTGCAAGAATAGGTGAAGAAAGTGCTAGTGACTGGGGGAAATCCAATCTCAGTTCTCATGCAAACACCCATAACAGGAAATGTCAATGAAGAACCAATCACCATAGCTTCTTTTGACTCTGCTTCCATGAATTCCACAAAAATGTCTGCAAACTACACCAAATAAATCTAGAGAAGGAAGCAAGGATCGGGGAGCTAGAGGAGAAGCTTCATCAGGTAAATATTGATGAGGGAGGCCTTCAAAGCTTCAAGGAAAGTACATAAAAGGTTAGAATGAAGCTATAGGAAGTTGTAATCGAGATATACTCCCACATGCACATGTTCGAGGACATGGCTTCCACCATCATAGATCCGCACAACATAGTGCAAACTAAACTCACATAATTCAACACTATCCAAGAAGGCATGAACAATATTGACACATGGAATGCAGAAAACCCGGATGCATCATTCAAGATCTATCCTCCCTCAAGAAAGGAAATAAAAATAGATCTCTATTCATTGGAATGTTTCCAACAAGTTGGACAAAGGGAATACAGAGAAACAACTAGCTATATGGAGATCCGTTCACACTTGCACAAGGAAGCGCAAGAATTGATCAATATATGTCAACTCCCCCAATAAAATGATCTTGGAAAGAACCTCATAATGGAGGAATTGGTCGATAAAATACATGACAACACAATCTGTAGACTAGAGGTCACCAATTCATCCACCAAAGTAACAATGGATTTAATAGAGAAACACCTCATTCAACCAGCCAAATTCCATACTATGATCCAAAAATTCATGGCTACATTATCAAAGAATATGCAGACCATCGACGGAAACATATCCATGCATACAACTTCCCTAGAAGAACTAGCATACCATAGACTCGTATCTATGTACAATTAGTTGGAAATTTGGATAGTATACCTCTGAGACAAGAGTTTGTGAATAAGGAAAAATATCAAATACGAAATTGCTATTACCTATACTCTATTTTGTATTTTCTAAACTACCTCCAATTTTGTCTTTACTCTATACACATGTCATCAAGTAGAAGGAAGATGAAAATTTTCGTAACAGTTTCTTTAGGGTGAATACAATAAGTCACAAGGGAGTTAGAAAAAAAATGTATAAATATTCGAAGAGACCCACTTTGAAGGGGCTCTTCAAGCTTTGTATACACTCTAGAACTCTTTTTGGAGAAAATACTTGGTTAATGAATATTGAGAAGCCCTCGACACCAATTTTATGAAAGAGAGAAGGAATTGCATCTGTTGTTGTTTTGTTTTGAACTATTTTAGGAGGAATGTATGTTGTTCACATCGACTGTAAGGATATGTTTTCTTAAAGACTAATCTTACACAATCTATATCACTTCTGCAATTTCGTTATTCCTCTTTATCTTTTATATCTTTTGTGCATATGAGTTGTGATGTGTGTGGAAAATATAATTTAGACTCTTTTGATTATATATTTTGCATGCATGTGTTTCTAACTTCGCACCTTCATTACAACTATCTAAGTGAAGTCCTTTAGCATAATTAATTTCGTTTGAGATCATTCGGTTACAATACCTTGCTCCTAGCTAGGATAGAATATAGTAGAAATATATTATATTTATTTTCATACATATTCTTCATATACATATTTACATTTCATAACCATCCATCGTCACCCTCATAATCAGTAATGGAAGTCGGGCCAAAATCCAAATGGGTCTCCTAAACCAAATGGTGCACAATCTAACTGAGATTTTGTATTGGGGAGCACCCCTTACTTTTGTTGGACAATTATGCCCTGTCAACGGGTCCATTGGGACAAGATATGGCTATTGGAATGGTAGTTTACCATCGACGATGATGTTTTGTCTATTAGAATAGGGTACGGATACTAGAATGGGAAACTTGTTAGGAACCAAATATCAAAATAGCATAAAAACCTCAGAATAAGTACTCAACACCTTGACAAAGAAAGAAGTTCAGATAATAAGCCTCTTCGAGGGGAAAACCTCCTTATACATCATATAAATTCACAAATACAATATGATTCCAAATGAAAAGGTCTCCTTGGTATATATAGGAGACTAGGAGGTACAATTACAACTAATGGACCCAACCCGAAATAAATAAAATAACAATACTAATTTAATATACCCCAATTAATGGGTAATGTGTCACTATTTAGGGCTTAAAATGCCCCTCCCCTTCAAACAAGTGTTGTCTGCAATGCTTGAGTAATTCTGGATGCTTCTTTATAAAAGACTCATCTTCCCAAGTGGAATATTCCGTAGGTAGTTTCTTCCACTTAATGAGATACTATGAAATGGATCTATTCCTCAGCTGGTGAATTCTTGTGGTAGTGATAGCTTCAAGATCCAATATGATTTTTCCTTCCTCGTCAAGTTCTGGAAATATAGTTTGAACTAGGATCTTGTCACCTATAACCTTCTTTAAGCATGAAACATGGAAAATTGGGTGTCACAAATATGCAGGCAACTCCAGTTTGTATTCCACAGTACCAATCTTTTGCAACACCTTATAAGGGCCATATTAATTTGGTGATAATTTATTATCTTTCTTAGCTTGCTTGAGGGACATCTGTTTGTATGGTTGTAGTCTTAAAAATACCTAATCCCCTTCTTCAAAATGTATTTCACTATGATGTTGATCTACTTGTTGTTTCATGCGATTTTGTGCCATGGTCAGGTTGTCCTTTAAGAGTTGGAGAACTTTTTGTTGATGCTCAATGTGATCTTCCACTACTTGAACCTTATATTTTTGTTTTATAGAATAAGTGATGGAGAATGGGTGATATCCATAGAGTGCCATAAATGGTGACATTTTTGTTGAAGTATGAAAGGAAGTGTTATACCACCATTCTTCCTAGGGTAACCACTTGAACCATTGTGTTTGTTTATCAGAGACAAAGCAACAAAGGTATCCTTCCATACATTTGTTCACTATCTCATTTTGTCCATCATATTGAGGATGATAAGAAGAGCTATGAGCCAATTGAGTACCCAAACAAGAAAATAATTATGTCCAAAAATGTCCAGTGAGGATGGGATCTTTGTCACTTACAATAATCTTTGGGCTTCCATGTAGCTTTTGAACTGTCTCCATGAATGCGGTGACAACTGTAATGGCTTTGAAAGGATGAAAGAGTGAAAACAAGTGTGTGTACTTGATCAGTCTATCAACAATCACCATGATGACACTCTTTCATTCAGACTTTGGTAACCCTATGATGAAATCCATGGAAACCTCCTCCCAAAACTGACTTGGGATGGTTAATGGTTGTAAAAGATCTAGGGTCTTAATTGTTTCCACCTTATTTTGTTGACAAACCAAAAATTCTGCCAGAAACCTTTGAACATCAGTTTTAAGGCCATCCCAAAAAAAATCCTTCTTGACCTTGTGATATGTTTTCAAAAATCCTAATTTCCCTCCTATCAGAGAGGTGCAATTCTAAGAGTACCTTTTATTTGAGTTGGCAGTTCTTACATAAATATAAGCGATCTTTTTAACATGGTGAATAATTTTTCCATGTAAATGTATCTGATGCACTAGAATCCTGTTGCAACCTTTGAATGAGAGTCCACACTTTTTCATCATTCTTCCATTCACCCCTTGCTTCTATTATCCAATCAGGTTGGATGATCGAGATAGCATAGAGAAAGGCCTCAACATAATCATCCTTTCTTGAGAGTGCATCTACCACAATATGTTTCTTCCCTTTTTTGTAGATGATTTCAAAATCATAACCCAACATCTTGGTCACCCATTTTTTTTGTTCTTCTAAAGATAGTCTTTGTTCCAAAAAGTATTTAAGACTGTAATGATTTGTTTTAACCTTGAAGTGCCTACCTATTAGGTAAGGGCACCATTGCTTCAATGCATGTAGTATTGCCAACATTTCCTTCTCATAAATGGGTTTGTGTAATTTCTTTCCCTTGAGTGGCTGACTCTCAAAAGCAAGGGGCCTTCCTTCTTGCATTAGAACAACACCAATGTCATTTCCTGAGGCATTGCATCCCACAATAAGGGTTTTTGTGAAGTCTGGTGTGGTCAAGACATGCGCTTTTCACATTGCCTCTTTAAGTTGTTCAAAAGATTAAGTTTCCTCTGGAGTCCATGAAAATGCATCCTTCTCAGTTAATGTCGTTAAAGGTGTTTCTATTCTTCCATAGTTCCAAATAAACTTGCAGTAGTAACTTTTCAAACCCAAAAATCCTCTAAGATTCTTCAATGTTTTGGGAATCGGCCAGCCCATCATGACCTTAATCTTGTTAGAGTCTACCTTGACACCTTCATGAGATATAATATGACCCAAATACTCTACCCCCTTCACCCCAAATAAACATTTGGATGGTTTGGCATATAGTTGTTTCTCCTTAGTAGTTGTAGCACCCTGTCAACATGTCGAACATGATCCTCCCAAGACTTGCTATAGATTAGTATATCATCAAAAAATACTAACAAAAATTTTTGAAGGAAGGCCTTGAAAATAGAATTCATCAACCCTTGAAATGTGGAAGGTGCATTCATAAGGCCAAAAGGCATAACCAAAAATTCATAATGGCCTTCATGAGTTTGGAATGTTATTTTTGAGAGATTTGCTTCCTTCATTTTAATCTAATGATACCCTGAATGGAGATCCAAATTTGTGAAGTAGACTGCTCCATGTAGTTCATCTAACAATTCATCAATGACATGAATGAGAAACTTATCTTGAGTATCATTACCACCGGTGTAGAGTAAGAACTTTGGCTAGGTCTAATAATTCCAGCCTATAACATTTCTTCAACCATACGCTCAATTTCATTCTTTTGGGCATAAGGGTATCTATAAGGCCCGATGTTAGGAGGAACACTCCCATGAATTAGGTGAATATCATGATCATGATTGTGAGTGGGTGGAAGACCTATGGGAATATCTTCAAATACTTTGGAATTATTATCAATGATCCCTTGGAGATCTAGAGGAATAGATGGCTTAGATGTTTGAACATCTAGTGAGCATAGTTGTATAGTTACACCCTGATGCCCCTTTTTCAATTATTTTTTAATTCCATTAGATCTTATCACCTTACTGGGTTTCCCTGTGATACCCCTTAACTCAATGTCCTTTCCTTCCAATGAAAATTTCATGAAAAGTTCTTGAAAATTGAAAGCCAATGTTCCCAATGATTGTAACCATTGGAATAATAGTACAACATCCGCACCACCCATGGGAATAGAAATAATTGGACTATTCATTACATATTCCTCCATATTAAGATGTATCTTATGGAATTTTCTTGATCAATTGATAGTTCCTCCATTTTCAATCATTACTTGAAAATATGGTGCTAGATATATAAATCAATTGAGAGCTTTGGCTAATTTATAGTGAATGAAATTATGAGTACTAGCAGAATCAATTAGGACTAATACCTTTTTCTTTTTGATATATCCTTCGATCTTGAGGATTTGAGGAGTGAGAATTCCAACCAATTCATTACATGATATGGTGGGAGTCAACACTTCAAAAGAAATCTCTTCTATGTTTTCATGTTGAGATGGTTCTTCTTCTTCTTCTTCTTCACAATCTATGTAGAATAATTTCTTCTCACCACACTTATGTCCCTTACTATACTTGGTGTCACAATTAAAAAATAAACATTTTTCTTTTATTTCCTCCAATTGTTGAGGTGTCAACCTTCTAGGTTGAGGTGGTTTAGAAGAAGGAACATTATTCTCTCGATAGATGTTAGGAGAGATCCTTCTAGTGGCCATAGCCATATTTTTACTTTCAACATTTCTCGCCACCCTGAATGCATTCTCCAATGATTTGGGTTCCCAAAGGAAAACCTCATGTTGAATGTTATCCTTTAAAGTTCCTATGAATACATCAATCAGGTGCTCATTTGGACTATTCATTACCTTTATATTCAATCTTTGGAAATTCTCAATGTGCTCCACAACTGAACCCTTTTGTTTGAGATTTATCAATTGGATGAAGAAGGTATTTCTCTTTGTATCATCATAGTGTGCTATCATTTCTTCCGTGAAAATTTTCCAAGTGATAAGTGATTTGCGAGAACAAAGCCATCGATTCCACACAAATAGATTGGGTTCTAAATATAAAGACGTCATTCATACCTTTTGTGTGTGTGTCACATCATGTAGATCAAAGAATTGCTCCATATGGAGTATCCATGTGATTGGATCCTTGCCATCAAACTTCGTCATATCAATCTTAGGAAAGTGGTTGGTCTTCAACCCAAAGTTGGAGTTTCTCCAGTCTTGATTCATCCTCATTTTTTCCTCATCATGAATTTCATGGGACACATTGTCACTTTCAGGTGGCCTCTCTATTAGCAAATTTTTCAATCCTTTCATGATCTCCTCTTTTAAACCATCCATATTAGTATCCATTATTGCTTCCAGCTTAGCTTCAATTGAATCCATCATCCCTTGTAGTTCATCTTTTGTTATTTCCTTATTTTGCAAATCATTTATGTCCCTCCGCATTTCTTCACCTTCATTAAGAGTCCAAGTAGGATTTTCTGAAGGATTATTTGGTGTAGAAGTTCCCTTTTTTGGTGGCATGTTGGACAACTATCACTGCAAGGTAGGAATTCCTAATTGGGTTAGGTAGAGGTCCTCACAGAAAAGGGAGTGTCAGGTGTTATAGACCTCTGATATACGTACGGGGTCCAACAATAGTACTCAGCCCAATATCTCAGGGCACTAACTAAGGAGGATTGACAATTCCCTTAGTCGTACTATCTGACTACCCATGTACTAGAGAGTGATCTCCCCAAGTGTTGTTCTCGGTGTACTATAACAACAAAACAAACAAAAGGTTTACTCGGTAAGTCTCAGGATTCTAGGGGGTCTCCCTATATATGCTAAGTACGTGGGATCTCAAATTCATAGTAGTGTTATATAATGTGCCACCGTTTGAAAGGGACCTTCCGATATACTCTACGCACGTGGAAGAACCACACTATCCCTGGGTTGTAACGTTAACCAGTAACGACAAATCCTATGTTTAGAGACGCCGAAACACGTCTGTGCCTAAAAAAATCCCTAAGTTTCTCTCAAATTTATGTGATACTCATTTTATCCCACTTTATTCTACTTTTTGAATCACCCCAATTGGATCTTCTAGTCAAAAGATATGCAAATTTCCAAAAAAAAGCACATCTTTTAAACTCTAATTTGGAGGTTTTTTGCTAGCCGGCCTTTCTTCTATTGTATATTTACAATTTTGGCCATTTTGGGTCTGAAATTTCATTCTGTAGTTCTCTGATATGTCCTCTCTAAAATTCCACAGGTCTAATCAAAATTGGATGTGCCAAGTGGACGTTATGGTGACTTCCCCACGCCTTGTTGATTTTTGTCCTTTCCAGGAGAGCGTACTTGTAAAGCATGCCAAGAAAAAAATGTGTGATATATTATTCTGAAATTTGCACCAAAAATACTACAGACTGACCATTATCAAATGAAACTAGTCTCACATAATTTGGATACTCATTGAAGAAGAAATCATTGTTTTACTTGGAACACATGTTTGAGACTAGTTAATAGGACTAGTGAGCTACCCTATATTACACAGGGTGTATCTCCAAAATTATGATAACCCATAAGCTAAAATTGTTACCCCAAATACCTTGATAATTCCTATGAATATCCTCCAAGTTTCACAATCTGAAGCATCATAGAAAAAATTTATAGCAAAAATTATGTGATGACTGAATTCAGGATGATTCAGGAACCCGAACTTCCATAGGCTATATCTCCGAAAGTATAACTCCCTATAAGATGATATTCTAACCATAGGTAATTTACTCCGTCTACTAAATATCCCCCAAGGCATTCCTTTTGAAACATCCTCAAAAAAATTTATAGCAAAAATTCAAAGGTGTCTCAAATGCAGCAGCGAAACCTAAAGACCTTGCGCTCTAATTCCAAATGTTAGGAACCAAATATCAAAATAGCATAAAAATATCAAAATAAGTACGCAACGCCTTGACAAAGAGATAAGTTCATATAATAAGACTCTTCGAGGGGGAAACCTCCTTATACATCATATGAATTCACAAATACAAGATGATTCCAAATGAAAAGGTCTTCTTGGTATATATATAGGAGACTAAGAGGTACAATTACAAATAATAGACCCAAGCCAACATATGCCCCAAAATAATAAAATAATATGCCCCAATAATAATAAAATAATAATACTAATGTAATATGCCCCAATTAAGGGGTAATGTGCCACTATTTAGGCCTTAACAAAACTTCCACAAATGGTGCATATTTTGTCCAAACAAATGGACCCACTTTAGTGAAAAAACATATCAAAGAGATTTTTGTTTGTGTGGTTGTAGTCTATTGGGATAGGGTATCGCTATTAGACTAGAAGTTTGTGCACATTAACATGTTGTTTTGTAGTTATGGGAATGGATGCTTTTCAGGGAAACATATTGTTTTGAAGATTTGTGTTTCAAAATTATCAGGTAGACATGGCTACCATTTAGTTCTAGGACTATACATACCAAAAAAATATCTAAAATTAGGGACCAAAAGAAAAAAATATTGGGCAGGTCATTCAATTTGTTGGCATGTTTACAGGCAGGCATGGTTGTCATTGATGGAAAGATCAGAGTATGCATCGATGGCAAAACATGAACAAAGTAAGCTCAGGAGGAATTAACGCAGAGTAGAACACAGTGCGAAGGTGTGCTTGTTCATTTGATGGAAAACAAGTAGGCAAGGAAGACCAGCAACGCAACGATGATCGAATGGAAAGATCGAAGTGTTGGTCAAAATCCATTTCGGAGTTTTGGCTACCGAGATTTCGGATACTGAGAGATGGAAATGTCAAAGACCCCTCACAGGAGTCACAGAGTTGCGAAATCCGAAATCTCGAAAGAGGCACATCAACAAAGAATTTCACATACCAGGCATAAACTTCATTTCGGAGTTTCGAATACCAGGAAATTGAGAAGTCAATAATTGAGACTCTTCAACACAAGAGTCCCGGAGTTGTGAAATCCGTAATCCTGAAATCCAAAAAGAGGCACATAAACGAAGAGTTTTGCAAACCGAGAAATAACTCCATTTCGGAGTTTCGGGTACCGGGAGTTAGAAGAGTCAAGACTCTTCATCATCAGGAGTCCCAGAATCGCGAAATGTGAAACGTCGAAATCCTGGAAGAAGGAGGATGATTTCAGATACCAAGAGTTGGGGATGTCAAGAACTCTTACTACAGGAGTCCCGAAGTTGCGAAACCAGAAATCGTGATATGCGAAATTGCAAAGTGATCTGGACCAACAGCTCCAAGAAGTGAATGTGCTAGACCACATCAGAAAGGACAGGTGGAATACCATGACACATGGCATGATTAGACAACGACAAGTGTCAATTTGATTTGGCATTTCAGGCCACTGGAATTCACATTTATGAGTGACACGTGGAAGCCACTCGGGTCATGACATGTCATCGAGTGACGCAAGATTGACCTCACTCCAGGAGTTTTTTCTTCGGGATTTTTATCACTATCACTCCCCCAAAGTCCTGAAGGATGAAGTCCCAGGGCAGAGAATAACCGTCAAATCATCGTGGGTGTGGACCATTGATCCGACTCCATTTCAGAGCTTCGGATACTGGGAGTTGGAAGAGTTAAGTGACAGGACTATTCATCGCAAGAATCGCGAAAGGCCGAAATGCGAATTGCCGAAATGATCAGAGCTAGTGCAACCTTGCTCCATTTTGGAGCTTTGGATACCGGGACACGGATCATCAAGAACACATCACCACAGGAACATCGAAGTGCTGAAAAGCAAAATCATGAAAGCACGTTAAGAATAAGCACTCTGTCACCGATGGTGGTCACACCGTCAAAGAGATGTAGGGAAAAAGCTTGAAGCAGTGAGCTGCATTTTGGAGTTTTGGGGACCGCGACTTGGAGAGTCGAGATGCCTCGCAATAGGAATCACCGAAATGCGAAAAAACCTTTTGGTGTAGGCTGTGGTCACAACCATTGGTCACATAGATGGGAGATGGAGGAAGGAGCTAGTGTAACCAAGCTCCATTTTGGGGTTCGCAACCTAGAGTCTTGAGACACTTGATCACATGAATGTCGAATTGTCGAATGTCAAAATGACGAAATGAACATAAGATTCAATGAATTAAATTCAACGATGCAGATGAATTTGAATAATATCGAAGGGCTACTGTTTCACTTCAAAGTGTAACTACTAAAAACAAATGATGGTTTCTACCAAAGGATGAGCTCGTCTATGACAGAGAAAATGAAGAGTCTCAACTTCCAGAGAAGCTGAGGAATCTTGACCTAACACCCAGTGATGATGGATGCGTGAAAAAAACAACGGTGAAAGAAGCTGAAGAGTTGCAATGATGATTAGGCAAAGCACTCGAGATGGAGGGAGCATGCAGAAGCATGGCGAGATAGCATGTACAAGGAGGACAGGGACTATAAGTATGCAGAACAAAGAAGAGATGAGAGTTGTTGTTGTTATGAGGGATTGAGGTGTGAAGAAGGAGGAGAGCTCAGCAGCAGAATTGCACAGAAGGGGAATGGTGCATTGAAGAGACATGGCGTAGAGAGCATAAAAGGAAAAAGAACAGAAAACGCAAGGAGTGTGCATAAGACATAGATGCAGACAGAGCAGCGCAGTGTAGCAGAACAGTGATGAGATCGGTAAGCCATTGAAGAAATTTATATCACTGTAATAAGTCATAATAGCAAAGATTTATATTTCAGGGTGGTAGGGAGGTGCTAGGGAGGTGCTAGGGAGGATTGTTGTCCTCAAAGGTTCAAGTGGGTGCTTGAACAAAAGGAGTTGTAGCTTCCATCTGGTTGGAGCCAGAGAAACCAGGGTGGCAGGGTGGTGCAAGGGAGAACTATTGTTCTTTGTGTTACAGGTTTGTGCTTGTATGATTGGAAGTTGGTGCTTCCATCCAGTTGGTGTTGGAACACCGGGGAGTTGGTGCTTCCCTCTAGTTGGTGCTAGTGAAACCAGGGAATTGGTGCTTCCTTCTAGTTGGTGTTAGAAAAACCAGAGAGTTGGTGCTCTCAGCAAGTAGCATCTTGAAAAACAAATGTTGCAGCCTCATTATGAATTGGTGCTCATATGTATGATAATGTAAAGAGTGTAAAGATTACTTATCATATAAAGAAGAAGAGGTTTTTACCCTCTATGGGTTTCCTCAGGAAATATCTGTCTCTGTGTATCTCATATGTGTGACGGATGTTGAATGTGCTATTACTTATTTCCCTGCATTATTGTGATTGTCATTGAGTACATTGTAAAGAGTTTAAAATAAGCATAATTGTTTAAGCATGGTAAGAACTAATTCACCCCCCCTCTCAGTTGTCCAACAATTGGTATCAGAGCAGGCCCCTTTTATCTAATGGCAGATCCTAGAGCTTAAACATGTCAAGCCATGAAGGAAATTCAACCAATAAGGCCCCTCTGTTCAATGGAACAAAATTTTCCTTCTGGAAAGTTAGAATGAGAACCTACATAATGGATTTAGGTGCAGATGTCTAGGATGTGGAAGACACTGGTTATGTAAAGCCAGTTGTACTAGCTAATAAGGATGACAAGTTAGAATTCAGCTTCAACGCTAAGGTTATGAATGTTATCTTGAGTGGGCTTGCAAAAGCAGAATTCATAAAAGTTATGCATCTAGGAACTGCCAAAGAAATGTGGGACAAACTCATTAATAGTTATGAAGGTAATGAGAAGGTAAAGGATGCCAAGCTTCAAACCTATAGAATGAAGTTTGAACAGCTGAAGATGAAACTGTTGGAAAATACTTTCTGAGAGTAGAAGAAATGGTAAATGCAATGAAAGCACTCGGTGAAACAATTGAGGAACCTTCTTTAGTTCAGAAAATATTGAGATCTCTCTCAGATAAGTTCAATCCGAAGGTCTCTGCTATAGAAGAACTAAATCATCTAAAAACCTTGGAGTTTGATCAACTTCTAGGAACATTGATTGCATATGAAATGAGAATAGTTAAAGATAGACCCACCTCCAGAGAAGCATCATTTAAGGCAAACAAGAATGAGGATTCTGAGCCCGATGAAATTGAAGAAAAATTTGTGAAGAGACTGAAGAAGGGATCAGGAAAATACAAAGGTAAACTGCCTTTCAAATGTTTCAACTGTGGTAGGATAGGTCATTTTGAAAATAAATGTCCCCACAAAGGAAAGGATCAGACATGTGATGATGAGGAGAAGTACAAACACAGAAATTTCTTTAAAAAGAACAACTTTAAGAAGAAAAGTTTATGCGTAAACAATGATGATGATCCTTTAGATGATGAAGACAATGACTCATATATTGAAGATAAACTAAATGACTTCATACTTTTGGCCAAAGAGGATTATGATAATAAAAACACAGGGAGTGATGTTAATGAAGAAGAAGTTGTGGTTGACATGGAAGGAGAATTGATCAGTGCACTGGAAGAGATTGACAGACTAAGAATCAAGAATAGAAAGCAAAGACAATTGTTGATACAGTTAGAGAAAGATAGTAAAGAACCTAATGAACACCTTGTCCTACTAAAAGTAGAATTAGAAGAGGCAAATAAAATCGAAGACATTCTGAAACGACAGTTATCAGAAAAGAAGGCAAGATGTGAAGCATTAGAACAAGAAGTAGTGAAAACTAGGAAAGTGATGGAGAAGTTTCAAGCCTTGTATAATCAATATCTGTCAAGTATCAAAGCCTCAGAAGGACTAACCACCATTCTAAATCAGAAAAGGAATCCACAACTAAAAATTGGTTTGGGTTATGAAGAGGGATCAAGTAGTGGCAAGCCAAGAAACGAAGAACCCATCAAGTTTGTCAAATGTACAACCAATGACAACAACAAACCTACAGAAACAAAGG
>JZKD02S0078994.1:626081-636886 GCA_000966675.3 Picea glauca | reverse complement strand
ATCATATATCAATGAACAATCTCTATATGTCTCTTTCAAATACTTCAACAAACTCAATAATTCGATTTTCAATGTTTTCTGAAATACAAAAAACAATATTTTGAAAGAAAAACTTCTTGTTCACTTTCCAAAATGAACTCTGATTAACGAGAAAAGAAAATCAAATCATAAAGACTCAAACAAAAACAACCCAACCAACACTTTCAATGAAAGTAAAAAAAAAAAGAAAACCAATGAGTCTTCTCAATGCAAATGAAAATGTTCTTTCGAACCAACAAGCAAATGAGAAACACCAAGTACTTAACTCTCTACCAATCACTAGTTCTCAGCCAATTAGACACACTCAACTCCTGAAGTCAGAGAGAATGAAATTGCCAATAAGAGCTAAGGAATGAAAGTCAAGCTACAAAGGGCAAGAAAAACCTTGAAACCCTAAATCTATTCAAGCAAGCAATCTAAAGCAAGAGATAAGTAAATAAATGATCCAATAAGCCCAAAATATGTAATTCAACTGATCTGAGTAGTTGACAAAATCAAAACTCAATTTCAAAATTTTCAAAAATCTTGCTCGCAGGCAAGCAGTGTTACACAGTGCAAGAAGATAAGATTCTCATAGGCGACCTTATAGCAAGGTGTGAGGTGTTCGCACTGGACCCTATATGTAGGGTGCGAACTTGACTGATTCTCACAGGCTGCAGTTAAATGCAGTGCGAGAACTCCTAAAGATGACAAAAATTTTGAAAATGAAAGTAAAATTCAAACAGGCTTCTAGACCCAGTAAGTCTATCAGGATATCCTGAAGACTCAGAGACCGACAAAACATGAGAATAATGAAACTAGAGCAAATGGCCACAGAAAACTCAAAAACCATAAAGAAAAAGGGAATAGATCCCCAATGGAGACGCCAATTTTGTTTTAGGATAAATCCATGAGTGCGGACACAAACCGATCTCCCTAGATCCACCTGGATCTAGAACAAAACAGGACAGAATAATACACTTTCCCTAGATTTTAACTGTTGGATGAACTAGGAGGCGAGAATCATGTACATACCTTATGATCGCTTCCTTGGTCTCTGTTGTTCCAAGATTCACTCCAATGCTCTTGTATCGTCCATACCACAAAAAAACAAACCAATCGAAGTGAAGACAATTCAATATATTCAACAATTAATCCATACATATGATCAAGGAATTATGTAATAAAGTGGCATCAACTTTATGGGAAAGGGACATATTACTGTATTATATTGATTGAAAGTGAAACTTAAACCTGATCCTTGATGTTGCAAACCTCCTTTCGATGGCTCCTAGCTCTGACACACACACTTGCTCATGCATGAAGAAAATCAACCACTTTTGATAACCTTGCTGGTGTCTCTAGCTGTTGTAGCATCAATCCTTCATACAATCTTACACTAATTCTCCAATTAATCTCTTGCTAGTTTGCTTCTAACCTTTTCCATGAGCATTCTCTTCAATATATAGGAGAGAATAGATTAGTTACGTGGATAGGAATGATCCCAAGATATCAAGAAAACCAGTACTTAGATAACCATTCGAATGCCAACTCACCCTTATAGAAGATTCCCTTCTAGAAGGCTCGAGAACTTCATCTTTTTCCTTCCTTTAGAAAATGTTTGCACCCTTATAGTTAGGTACAGTGTGAACCCCTCGCACCCCAGCTTAATGCAGCCTGCGAGAATCAGGCATTCTCGCAGGCAAATATATAGGTAGCCTGCGAACCTCCCTTAGAAGTATGATTTCTGGAAGCAGACAAAGGTAACTTTTCTCAGGAAAGTGTTCTAGTGAAGAGCTTGATTTTTCCATCATCATTACATTACTACGACAACCAAAATTGTGGATAACAATCCTCCCTTTACTTCTGACCTTCGTTTCTTCACCTTCTCTCTGAAATTCAGCTTAGATATTCTTCGGTTACCTCAGTCACCTATATATATTCAATATGCTCAAGTGTGATGTAAAATGAGAGAGTCTTGCCTCTTATTTATACACTCCAAATATCTTCCTTAGAAGCATCTTCTAGGTCACTTAACCCATTTCTAGGTCACTTAACCCACTTATAGGTCACTTAACCTATTTTCCTCATTTTTAGGGTTAACCACTTTTCATAATTAGAAAGTTCTCCATTACTTTATCATTTAAATATTCCTCATTGACTTTGTCGCCTCACTTTATCATTTAAATAATCTTCTTTGATTTTGTCACTTCACTTTATTATTTAGATAATCCTTCTTGACTTTGTCACTTTACTTTATCATTTAAATAATAATTTCTTCTTTGCAAGCTCTTTGACTTCTTTGACCTTTTGGGTCTTCAAGCTAACATATGAGGGTCCTCCAACTTCATAAGGCCATAACTCTCAAAATGTGAGGAGTTATGTGACGTTCTACATAACACCAGAAATGGCATGACATTTACTATCCATCTAGAATATTCTTACATGCAAATATACCAAAACTCATACCATTATCCATCAAACAAACTTGGGTCCATTACCCAAACCTGGGTTCTCCAACTTCTCATGACCATAACTCTCTAACTGTGAGGAGTTATGTGACGTTCCACATACCACCGGAAATGGAATGACATGTAATATCCATCTAGAATAGTATTACCTTCAAATATATTAAAACTCATACCATTATACATAAAGCAACCTTGGTTCCATTACCCAAACCTTTGTGCTACCAGAATTCGCTACTAGACTTTCTCCAAGGGTTGACATCAATCACTAGGGGTTGACATCAATCTACAATATCACTCTCCATTGGTTGACATAAATGACAACCAACAATCCATACTATCTATCCGTCAACCTAAGCCAACTGTCTGACAATATCCCCCTTTGGCATTGATGACAACACCAACATTGATGGCAACACTTAGTCATGATAACATTCATGTTTATACTCTTCATCAATGTTTCTATCTCTCCTCCTTTGACATCAATGGAAAAGGGTATCTCCTTTTGGGGCTTCTCCCCCTGACTGAAATCTCCTTAGGGTTTCTCCCCCTTTCTACATGCCTTTGATTTTTATTTGTGTTTATAAGACTATGATTACTCTCTTTCCCTTCATATGAATAATATCTTACCCTTTGACAAAGGGTATCACTCTTAATCCATATCACTCATTCTTCCCTTGTGACAATCACTCCCCTTGGAAACATGCCTCTATGCTCTCTCTTCAAGCATTTACCTTTGCATCTGATAAATCTCTCCCCCTTTTTCTTATTTATGTTTTTTCCTTGTGTACATCTAAGACATATAAGATAAGTATTCAAAAGCATTCATTTTGCAGTAGAAATTACTCCTAGTCTCTAGCGAAGATACTCAAGGGCTTCCCATGGAAGTGGTCTTGTAAATATGTATGCCACTTTTTCTTTTATTCCCACATATTCAACTCTGATGTTCTTCTTTGCAACTTGTTCCTGTAGAAAGTGATACTTGATTGGAATGTGCTTCGTCTTAGAGTGCATCACCGGGTTTTTTTTTTAGATACTGATGGCACTTGTATTATCACAATAGATTGGAATGAGTTCATCATACTCAACATGTATATCTTTCAAAGTTTGTTTCATCCATAGAACCTGTGCACAACATGATGTTGTTACAATATACTCGTCCTCGTCTATAGATAAGGATATTGATGATTTTTTCTTACTTAGCCAAGATACTAAACACTTACCCAAGTAGAATGTTGCTCCACTGGTGCTTCATCAATCATCAATGCAACCTACCCAATCTACATCTGTGTAGGCAATAAGTGATAGATCCTTTCCTTTTGGATACCATAATCCAAACTCTTCTATTCCTTTGAGATATATGAAAGCCCTCTTTACTGCTAATACATGTGATTCATTTGGTGTTGTTCGAAATCGTGCCACCTGTCCAACTGCCTGCATTACATCTGGTCTGGATGTTGTCACATATAGTAAGAGACCAATCATTAACATGTATTGCCTCTGGTTTGTAGACTTTGAATCATCATCTTTTCTCAACTTGCAATTGGTTTTCATAGGAGTGGTAACTGGTTTGCAATCTTTCATTTTGAACCTCTTTAGCATTTCTCTGATATACTTAGTTTGAGAAATAAAATTCCTTGGTTTCTTTAACATGTATGAAGACCCAAAAAGAAGGATAGTCCTCTAAGTAATAACATTTCAAATTCATTCCGCATATCCTTTGAAAATTTCTGGTTTAACCTGTCATTAGTACTTTCAAAACAATATCATCAACATAAATTTCAATTAATAAAATATTACCTTGAGTTACCTTGATGTAGAGGTTGTTGTTTGTTCTTCCTTTCCATAGTTTGTAGGGAGTTTTGTCATTGTTGTTTCTGAGCATTAATTTGTTTTGAATGTGAACTGATGTATGCACTACATGTGTCCAAAAAATATCTTTCAATTTGGAATCCATTAGCATTGTTCGAGCCATTTCCTATGTAATTATCATCCATTATGATAATGTTCCTTTGTCTTTGAACCACTCTTTGAACCAATCTATGAATCCATGCTCTCGTCCACTATCATATATCTTTCCAAACCTACTAAGTGTTCTTACGAATCCATCTTTGTCCATACTATCCAAGACTCTACTTGCGCAACTGTCCATAATGCTAACCCATTTATCACTATACTATCATGAAGTCTTGATTAATCTATCAAATTGTACTTCTGCTAACTGATTTCTCTGAATCTGTCTTCTCAAACTCTGTAAGTTGCTCGAAGGATGGTTCTTTGGTCTGTCACATCTATCGCGTATACTCCCCCTGTCTAATATTCATATTACTTGGGAGTCTCTAAGTCGGATGGCTCAGAACAATTCCTTCTTTGATGTGTATTCATCATCATCTTCATTGGTAGATTCATTATCTCTCTGAGCTATGACTTCTTTATTTTTGTCTAAGGATTCATCTTTCACTATAATGCCTGAAAGTACAATCTCTTGAACCTATTCCTTATTTACTTTTCCTTCCTTTCTTTCATTTATTGTCCAAACCTTTATGTATCTGACATCTTTCTTTTTCTCTGTAGAATTTTTTTCATCTCATTTTATTGCCAATCTTGTGATCTCTGGTACCTGGTATTTGTTCACCTATTCTTCATGTTTTCTTATCCATACTTTCTTATATCTGATATCAATATTCTCTTTCATGGAAGTATCGATCATGCTTATACAATCATTGGCTATGTGTCCATAGTTATGACATTTGTAACACTCGACGTTACATGCGACCACATAGGCACTTCTTGCTTGAACGTTTATTTTATAATCCCTGCAATCTGCAACCTCATGTCCAAAGTTAGTACAATAAAAACAATGACCATCAAATAAATTTGCATACGTGGGAGTGAATGATCTTCTTTGTGGTGTACTCCTTTTGAATTTTTGCCTTGACTAATCATGATCATTATTGAAGCTTCGTTGTGGCTTGAACATGGATGGTCTTCTTGAAGATGTATCTTCAATAGTTTTATTAGATTCTAGTTGACCATGATTCCTTACTTTGACTACTTCTACATAACTCTTTCTATTTTCTTCATTCTTCTTTTCTAGCAACCTAGAGTGCTTCTCTTCATTCTCTATAACTGATGTGTATGTTTCTGTCTCTTCAACGTTCTTATTGAGCTTGACGATTTTACTTCTCAATGTGACAACTTCTTCTTCAAGCTTCTCAACCTCTTCTTCTTTACCAAACTCTGCCTCAAGCTGGTTTAAATTGTTGGTTCTTTCCTTAAGATGATCTGTCAATATATTCTCTCTCATTCATGCTTCTTCCTCTTGTGTTGCTATGTTGGTTTCCAAACATTGCTTTTGATATTCAAGATTTTCTTCAAACTTTCTGGCTTCTTCTAGCTGAGTTCATAAGTTCTCGATGACCTGTTGGGTTTCTTAAAAAATGTGAACACTTTCCTTTTGTTTTATCAATTCTTTCTTGAGTTAATTGTTTTCTTCTCTTAGTTCATCTAAAAACTAATAAATTCTTCTTCATAATTGTCTTCCTTTTCAATTAATTTTTTCTGTCTCATTTCCTTCATGGAATTCTATTTCAAGATGTCCATGTTTTTCACAATTAAAACAAAACAACATACCACTAGTGATTATGTACTCTTCATCTTTTGAATCTGCTTGACATGGTGAACATAATTCTTCTTGATTTGTATCTGCATCTTCTTTGACATTTTCTGAATTTGTGATGGGTGAAGAATATACGTCATGTAACTTATCCCAAAGTTTTTTTGTTGATGAACATTTACCAACCTTTTCTCTTACCAGATTAGGTAATCCTTCCCAGATGAAATCCATTTCTATTTTGTTATTCTTCCTCAATTCCTTCTTGGTTGCAATCTTTGCCCTTTTTGAACTATCATATCCTGTAACAACTGATAGCCAAATATAATGTCCTTGTGCCTGTAAAAATAATTTCGTCCTTATGCTCCACATCTCATACTTAAAACCATTATGACCATTAAACATTGGTACTCCATTCTCAGAATAGTCCATGATCTCCTTCTAGTGGTTAAATTGTTTCCTGAAGGAACCATCTATGATCCCAATTGTTGGATTACTAAGAGGGGGGTTGAATCAATAATAGAGAACTATAATCCTTTTTAACCATATAATCCAAGTGTTATATCAATGAATCATTATCATCCAATAACTGCAAAGTAAATAAGCAATGAACAAATGAACAATCACACACATACAAAGTACACTTGTGTTTTACATGGAAACCCAAAGCGAGAGAAAACCATGGAATTTTTTTTCTTATATGTCTTGAAGAATTACATTCATTGGAAGCACCAACTTCCTTTGTTTTTCAGTTGCAACTGGAAGGAGGCTCCAACCCCCTAGTCTCTCATGCTACAACCTGAGGGAAGCTTCAACTCCCATATTCTCTAGATACAACTAGAAGAAGGTTACAACCCCCTATTTTCTCTGGATACAACCGAAAGGTGGATACAACAAGTTTTCCTTGCCCTAGCGTATAAGTAGAATGATGGAACCACTGTCACATTATCACTATGAGATATGCTATCGTAAACCTGTACCAATCAACTTGCACCAAATAACTTGTACCAATAACCTAAACCATGCATCAACCTGTACCTCAACCTGTAATCAACCTATACCATAAACAAGTGGATCAACAATGCACCAACCTGTACCAAACAACTTGTAATCAACCTATACCATAAACAAGTGCATCAACCATACACCAACATGTACCTCAACCCGTACCATGAAAAATTGCATCAACCATGCACCAAACCTGTCACAACAACTTGTCCAAACAACCTATCACAACAACCTGTCTCATCAATCTTATCAACAAAATCAGATCTACTCACCAAGATCAATCACCAAGACAACTCTCAAAGATGTGCATCAACCAAGCATAACACAACAACTCATAATCATCACCAAAATCAATATTTTCTTCTAATAATACAAGTATTCTACATCATCCATAAACCATGTGTCAACAATACTACTAACAAGTGCCTCCAACCATGTACCAAGTATGTACCAATCATGTATCAACTACTCACCAACTATGACTCATCAAAATGTACCAACATCATCAACTATATACCTCATGTATGTGCCAAATCATTAACTACTTGTCTCAACCATGTAACCAAAATGTACCTTAACCAAAAGTCATCATCAATTTCATCATCCAAATATTATTTGTAACTCTGTAATAGACCTAGTGTATATGATCACATACCTGCAAACCTTCCTTAACTTTCACAACAAGAGAGTGGCATTTTCATCAACCTTTTCTTTAGTCTCACATGACTAGTTTGGGATTAGTCAACAACCCTCACTTGAAATAATCATAACTATGTACCTATAATGAATAAATATCTTGCTGAATTCTTGCTTATTCTAGAGAGAGACATTGTAAAGTGTGCCCAACACAGAATATTTGATGAATGGATCTGAAAATGTTACACAAAATACTACATACTGCACTCTAACCAACACATTTTGTCTTACTGAATTTGGATCTGTTATGAAGAAGTTATGACATTTTAAACACATGTTTTAGACTAGTTTCAGGACTAGCCACAAACCCTATTTTCCATGAAGTGTAACTCCAAAAATACAATTACCCACAAGTTGAAAGTCTTACCACAAATACTTGGATATGTTTCCTCAATGTCCTATCAATTTCATTGTCTGAAACATTCTAGAAAAAACTTTATTGCGAAAATGGTGAGATGACCTGTAAATAACATACCTTAGAAAGCATCATCAAAAGAATTTATCCTCCCTTGAATTCCAACCTTCATTTCTTCACCTTTCCTCTGAAAATCAACTTAGATATCCTTTGGTTACCTTAGTCACATATAGATATTCAATATGCTCAAATGTGATGTAAAATGAGAGAGCCTTGCCTCTTATTTATACTCTCCAAATATCTTCCTTAGAAGCATATTCTAGGTCACTTAACCCATTTCTAGGTCACTTGACATATTTCTAGATCACTTAACCCATTTATAGGTCATTTAACCTATTTTCCTCATTTTAGGGTTAACCACTTTCCATAATTAAAAATTTCTCCATTACTTTATCATTTAAATATTCCTCCTTGACTTTGTCACCTCACTTTATCATTTAAATAATCTTCTTTGATTTTGTCACTTCACTTTATTATTTAAATAATACTTCTTGAATTTGTCACTTTACTTTATCATTTAAATAATAATTTCTTCTTTGCAAGCTCTTTCATTTATTTGACCTTTTGGGGCTTCAAGCCAACATATGAGGGTCCTCCAACTTCGTAAGGCGATAACTCTCAAACTGTGAGGAGTTATGTGACCTTACACATAACACCAAAAATGACATGACATGTACTATCCATATAGAATAGTCTTACCTGCAAATATATCAAAACTCATACCATTATCCATCAAAAAAACTTGGGTCCATTACCCAAACCTAGATTTTCCAACTTCTCATGGCCATAACTCTCTAACTGTGAGGAGTTATGTGATGTTCCACATACCATTGAAAATGGAATGGCATGTACTATCCATCTAGAATAGTCTTACCTTAAAATATATTAAAACTCATACCATTATACTTGAAAAAAACCTTGTGTCCATTACCCAAACCTTTGTGCTACCGGAATTCGCTACCGAACTTTCTCCAAGGGTTGACATCAATCACTAGGGGTTGACATCAATCTACAATATCACTCTCCAATGGTTGACATCAATGACAACCAACAATCCATACCAACTATCCATCAACCTAAGCCAACTGTCTAACAACAAATTCACTTAAACATGCATTTGTAGAGAAAATTGATAACCATATGCAGGTTTTTTGCTTCACCTAAACATGCCCTCATAGCTAAAAATCGATAGCCATATGTGGAAGGTTTTTTTGACTTTTTCCATTAAAAGTAAATGTTTGGATATGTAGTTGTCCAACATATGTCTTTAGGGGGATATATTAATATAAAAACTCTCTTAGAACACCAAACATAAACATATAGAAAAATTAATAGGCATAACATTCAAATGAAGCATTTCAAAAGTATTTAGCCATGATTTGGAGCTTTTTTGTGAAGTTTAAGGTAAGACCTTAAATTTAAAATAATTTCCCTAAAGCTACTAAATTGAAGAAAAAATAATAATTTCATAAATTCCAATTGAAAAATTATAATTGCAACATAAAACAAGTAATGAGTTAAGAAGTTTATGACATAATCTACATTATTCAATTTTGATGTTAAATGATGTAAGATGCTAAACACTATGCTTTCATTGCACAACTAGGTATGTGCAAGCTAATGATGGTATCTCATGACATGTTAGTGGCAATGCAAACATGGAAAAACAACAATTTTTAACTTGGAGGGATTGTTCAAGGTACTTTTACAATGAATTTGAATATGGTGTAAGGAGATGAAACTAAGGAAATTGAATCATCTTTTGGAATATACAAATTTTATTCATAGAAATTGTGAATAACTATGTGAAATTTGATTTTTTCTAAAAGTGGTATGTTATTTTTCCAGCAAAATATAAGGTATATGTTTTTGCTCGTGCAGGTGTTGAGTACCTTAAAAATGGAATTTCATTCCAAAAACTTGTATAATTGTAGAGATATTAATTTTGTGTTTTTTTTTAATTATAAAAGTCAATATATCCTTGAAATTACAAGGCCTTTTGTCTGTGCAAGCTAAGATGGTCTTAACATGATCAAAATAATTTCTTTCTTTTTTTGATAGTAGATTTCTTTCTTTTTTAGATAGTAGATATCAATATCCTCTAGTGTGGCATATAAATCATTTTAGAAATGGTTAAGCCAACAAAATGTTATAGAGGAAATAAGAGAGGTATTTATTCTAGGATTTTGATATATGCAAAGACAAAATTAGATTAAAAATAGTAAACAATATTAATTTAAAAAAAAAACTATATATTTGGAATCTGCATAGTTGACTCTATTTCTGTCTGCAGTTTCGTCAACAACTAAATTCTATAGGCTATAGAAAAATAACGTCAAAAATAGAGATATAGAGAGGCATTTACAAAAATGGAGGTTTTTATCAATTTTCAAACCAAACCACTAGGTTTGTCATCCCAAACCTAAATCCAAGGAAACTAATTCAACATACATGTATGTTGAAGTTGTCAATCCCCCCAAAAAAAATTCAATTCAAAAGAATGTGCAAACGTTCCTAAAGTACGTGTGCATTCCTAAAACGTGTGTGCATTTCTTGTTAACACTAAATCTCTCTCTCTCTCTCTCTC
>JZKD02S0078994.1:513308-614636 GCA_000966675.3 Picea glauca | reverse complement strand
CATCAAACTTTTATTTAGTCTCACATGCCTAGTTTTGGATTAGTCAACAACCCTAACTTGAAGTAATCATAAATTTGAACCTGTAATGTATAAAGATCTAAAAATGATACACAATGTTTTTCAGTGTGTTTTATGCAATTCCTCCAAGTGTCACTACTTGAAACCTCTCAAAAAAGGAGTTATAGAAAAAATGGCGTACCTTGTTGAATTCTGGCTTATTCTAGAGAGTGACCTTGTAGAGAGTGCCCCGCACAAAATATTTGATGAATTGATCTAAAAATATTAAAAAACATACTAAAGATTTTAACCTAACCAACACATTTTGTCTCACTGAATTTGGATTTGTTATGAAGAATTTATGACGTTTTTACCGGAAACACCTGATTTTGACTAGTTTCAAGACTGGCCACAAACCCTATTTTCCATGGAGTGTAACTCCCAAAATACAATGACCCACAAGCTGAATTTTTTACCACGGATACTTGGATATGTTTTCTCACTTTCATAGAAATTTCAGGATCTAAATCATTATAGAAAAAAAGTTATAGAGAAAATGGGGAGATGACCTATAAATAACATACCTTAGAGAGCACCATCAAAAGAATTTATCCTTCCTTGCATTTCGGCCTTTTTTTCTTCACTTTCCTCAAAATTTCGGCTTAGATATCATTTTTTTACCTTGGACACCTATAGATATTCAATATGCTCAAGTGTGATTCAAATGAGAGAGCCTTGCCTCTTATTTATACTCTCCAAGTAGCTTCCTTAAAAATATCTTCTAGGTCACTTGGCCCACTTTCCTTATTTTAGGGTTAGGTCCACTTCTAATTTCTCCATTAAATTTATTATTGAAATAATGTATTTTGTATTCACATTGAATTATAATACACTCATCACTTCACTTTATTATTTACCTTTTAAAATCTCTTAAACCTCTTTGACTACTTTGACCTTTTGGGGCTTCTAGATGACATATGAGGGTCCTCCAACTTCATAAGGCCATAACTCTCAAACCGTGAGGAGTTATGTGACGTTATACATACCAGAAAAAATGGCATGACATGTACTATCTATATAGAATAGTATTATCTGAAAATATATCATAAATAATGCCGTTACCCATCAAACAAACTTGGGTCCATTACCCAAACCTGGGGTCTCCAACTTCTCATGGCCTTAACTTTACAACCGTGAGAAATTATGTGTCATTCCACATACCACTAGAAATGACATGACAAGAACTATCCATCTAGAATATTTTCCTTGACAAATTCACTTTCCTTCATCTCATTATTCCACAATTAAACATGGGTTCTCTTACTCCACAAAGTGTCTTCCCGTGAGGGCTTTCACCATAAGGGGACGAATTTGGAGTTCATCCATATTTACTTCTTATCAACCATGAAAAAGAAATAATGAGTCATATTTACATCAAACAATAATGGGTCCATTACCCAAAACTTTGTGCTACGGGGCTTTCTTCAAGGGTTGACATCAATGACAACCAACCTTAATCAACAATATAGGCTCGGGAAGTCAAGGTACCAAGCAGATTTATCAACAAACCATGAAAACATAATTGACTGTTATTTCAATTTATGAGAGAATCATAGCCAATTTCATCCTTTGAAACCTATTCCATATTTTTCCTTGTGGAATTAACTTTCTAACAAGGTATAGTTTGTCCAAATTTGACTCCTAGATCTCGCATTATGACCTCCAAATGTTCGTTGCTCAACAATTGTTCATCAATTCATGGGCCAATCTTGGCCCTTCATCTCAATTCACCCTTTTTAAAGGAAATCCAATCCCACATGCATTGTGGAGATTGAGAGTTAAGTGTTTAAATGGTATAAATTATCATACACCCAATGTGGAACTTAAGGAGATTATGGAGGCTAGAACCTTAAGAAAATTCATGAATTAATTAAATATTTTGATAGCCCAATCGACATCCACTAAGTTCCCAGTCGACACCCAATCAGAAGTGAGTCATAACCAAGTAAACAATGAGTTAGCATCCACATCATTTCCATGTTTTACTGTGTGATAGGTTTCCATAGGATGCCATATGTCATGATTTCTTTAGCTATGACATGTCATAGTTTGATTGGCTACCATGTTTCTTGGTTTCATTGGATTAAATATGTCTTTGAATTAACTTAAGAAATTATTTAATGGAGGGGGATATGGGATGAGAGAGGAGTGAGGTAAGAGAGTGGAGAAATGTTGGGTTGTCAGGTTCTTGGAGGTGAAGGGGGTGTGGAGGGGTAAGGGGGTGTGTGAACCCACAATGGTGTGGAAGGAGGAGAGATAAGGAGGGTAATCAAAGGTGAAAGCATGAATCACGGTGATAAGTGAAGTGAAGGATAAACCAAAAAAATCAAAGTATGGGACTAAGAGGGTATAGGAAGATGGAGTAAGGGGAGGAGAGATGGAGGGATAAGGAAAAGAAAAAATTATGAGTATATAAAAGTAAGAGGGGAGATAAGAAAAATTTCTAAGTATGTAAAAGTAAGAGAGGAGAGGAAGGAGAGCATGGAAGTAAGAAAATTTTCTAAGTATGAAGAATAAGATGCTAGGAGAAGAGAGGAGAGTAAAAATTCGAAAAATAATTACAAGTAAAGAAGATAAGAGTGAGGGGGAGTGAAGAGAGGTGAGAGAGTTTGAAACATTTCTAAGTATGGAAGAGTGGTATGGATATAGGGATATGAGAGAAAGTGAAATATATTAAAACTAAGTATGGAGAATAGGGAAGAGTAAGACTAGTAGAGGAAAATAAGAAAATAGACTAAGTCGTATAAGAGAGGAGAGTAAGTAAAGAGGTAAGTAAAGAGATAAATTATAAGTATGGAATATGGGAGAATAAGAGAAGTTCCAAGAATATAATGTGGTTCCAAGACAATGATTGTGTTTCCAAGAAAAAATAGATTTATTGCTCATGGAAGAAGCGCTCTTTGGGCGGTCAAACAAAAACCTAGATATCTTGAGCATAAAAAGTCATATTTTAAATCCGTGAAATGGATTATGAAGTTGAGTTTGAGGGATATGCCATGAACTTATGCTCATTCAAAAACTTATTTCTTCTGATTTTTTTTTATTATTCCAAGAGTGGAAAATCAAGTTGATCAAATTTTTTATCAACAATGTTAAAGCATAAAATGTGGTTTTGTAATATTTTATTGTCATATTTATTTTTTATTATAACAAATTATGTTGTATTGTATTATAATATGTTTATGTTAACCTTTGAATTACTAAGCTAATTGAGATATCACAAAGTTGGTGGCATACAATAGTAAATATTTCTTTTAAATTATATTTTATTTAACAAAAAATGAAGATATAAAAAAATAATCAAACCTCAAAATTTTTATTCTTTGAGAAAATGAAATTTCAAATAAATATATACTTGCTTTGATGGAACTTATAAGAACAATTTCAATGAAATAATTTTGTGCAACATCTACAGTACTTGTGGTGCTGGAATTACCAACTTTGATGGCATTCCCCACCTTAACTAGTGCAACTATCATGCCCTTCATTTATTCCACTCCATCCTTTAGTTTTATAATTATATAAACTTATATTAATCATTATTTTTGCATTATCCTTGAAATAAGTGTCAATATATAAGAAGAACATGTAAAATTCTAAAAGAGTCTGTTTCTAGAGCTCGGTCTGAATCAAGGAAACTTTTAATGATCCATACTTATCTAAAAGTTTAGAAACCTTTGTCAATTTTACTAATTCTTAAAATACAAATTATAAAATGCTGGGTGATATTATTTTTTAATAGAAGATTCATAAAGTCTATATTAAATAAACAAATTATGAAACGATTTCATCGAAACTGTATAGATAAAAATGTGTTATTATTCTCTCTATTTATTATTTTAAATTTAATTGAATAAATGTTGTATATTATAATAGTTGGATAATATAAATTAATAAAATCTTTGGAAAAAATAAATATTAAAAAAATATAATAATCGTGATTTTAGTAAACAATTATATTATAACTTTGTCTCGTAATCTTTGAATAATAATATAAAAAAAACATTATTATTGCATCATCATCATTATTATTAGTGAATAATTGTGTTATAGTGTTATCATTATAATATATGAAAATAACATAAATATTCAAATCACAATCATTTCACTCATCATATTTAAGTATTTTTGTTTCTAAACATGTTCAATCAACATATTGTATCTTGTTGGACAACAAATAATTCACCTTGAAGAAGAGTTAAACATTATATGACATTAATGGTTATAACTTTTTGCAATCACAATCCAAATTAAATGCTTTTATAAAATTAAAGTTAAACATCATATGAAAATTATAAATTTAAATGACTGATACATAGCAAATTTCAATTAAAAACAAAGAAAACATTAACAATGTTCATCATTAGCATACTCATAATACATTTTATAAATCAAACAACAACAACAACCACAACATTATATGAAAAACATAATATACATGAACGATATACATATGAATATACATGTCAAACAGACATATCAACAAAATATACAATAAACATGTCATATATAGATATCAAGTCAAATATAAAACAATCAATATAAATGTTAATCAGTACCACTACTAGCTAGGCTCACCACCAAATCCAGGTGCATCAATGTCTCTGCTGCCAGAGATAGAGCCTCTATCAAGAACAACTATCTCATAAATAAATGTTGGCAAAAGTGCACTATCAAGTGTCTCTATACCAATATCATCAATCATAAAATTTTGCACAATTGTATGATCGATTTCGAAGAATCCCACAATATTATGCCCAAAGTAGTCATGAAAAAGTTGGGGTTCTAAATAACTTGGCCATGTATCACAACCTTTATTCATTTGATGCTAGAAAAGTGAAGTGTTATGGGTTGATTAAAGACATGGTGGTCATCCTGGGCCAACTACATGTTAAGAGAATTATGATGGACGTGGTGGTGGCTAATGTACCAACCAATTATGGCATATTGTTTTCCAAAACATAGGCATGGAAATTTGGAGGCACCATGTAGATGGATATGACTTGTGCCATTGTACCAGTTTTTGAAGGAGAGCTCAGAAGGCTAAGAGACAAAGTTTGTTTATATGGTTAGTGATCAGAAAAACCATGTGAATCATCCGATATATGTTGTTGATGAAGATCAGGGCTCTTGTATCCAATATGTAAATTAAGATTACAATGAAAACCCAATGCTTGCAGATCCTCTTGTAATCCCCGTGGAAGAAGTGGATGGTATATGGAAAATGTTTTTTGATGGTGAATACTCAAAATAATGGGTTGGGGGCGACGTAGTTCTCATCTCCCCCACCAAAATATAATTTTTTTTTTCCTCCAAACTTGAGTTAGAGGGAAAAAATAACGCGTTTGAATATGAAGCCTTGATCTTAGGACTGGAAGTAGAAAAAAAGATGCAAATTTTGAAACTGGTGGTATTTGGAGATTTAGATCTAGTTGTGCAACAAGTAAAAGGTTCCTATCAAATAAGGCATCCAAGAATGGGGGCATATAGAAATTAAGTATGGAATATGATTCATAATTTTTATGAATATTTCAATATTTATGTCATTTTGAGAGAGTTTAATCAGTCGATTAATTCCTTAGCAATAGCTACTAGTACCTTTAAGGTACCATCCACCCCTCAAATTAAATATGAGATCGAGATCAGATACAAAATTTCCATTCCTTAGAATATCAAATAATGGAATTTTTTTAAAGATGATCAATAGATCAAAAGGTTCATGAAAGTGATAGGTGAGTTTTCAAATACTCGTATTGATTCAGATGATGAAGAAGACACCAAACAAGAGATTAGTGGGAAAGATGAAGAGATTCTTGAATTCAACAATTACATGGTTGAGCATAAAGTCTTTCATCTCAAGAATAACTTCATTCCCAAAGGACTGGTGCCTTTTAATAGTTTTTTGATATAAATGATGTACCTATCAAACCAGTTGTCCTCCAAAAATATGATAGCACCAAGGAATATAATATTGGGACTAAAAAAGATCCTAAATATATTAAGTTGTCCAAAAATATTCATGTTGATCATAGGGAATAGTATTTACAGTTGTTCAAATAGTACATGGATGTATTTTCATGGAGATACAAGGATTTAACAACGTATGATACCATTATCATTCAACATTGAATACCCCTTGAACCTGGTACTAATACTTTCAAGCAGAAGCTCAAGCAAGTTAATCCTCTTCGTTTTCCTACCATTGAGAAAGAGTTGAGTAAATTATTATATGCCCACATTATTATTCCCTTAAGGTACTCTGAATGGGTTTCTAATTTAGTTCCAGTGAGAAAGAAGAGTGGGTAAATAAGGCTATGTGTGGACTTCAAGAACCTGGATAAATGATCTTCAAAAGATAACTACTCCCTATCAAAGATGGATAAGATAATGTAGAAAGTAGCAAGGGGAAAATAAGATATCCATAATGGATGGTTTTTTAGGACACAACCAAGTGGCCATGTACCTAGATAACAAATATAATGAAATCTTCACAACACCATGGGGGACTTTCATGTATGACAAAATGCCTTTTGGTCTAATAAATGCAAGAGAAACTTATCAGAGATCTATGGACATTGCTTTTGTGGGTGAGAGAGACAATTTCATTGTCATATACCTTGATGACATGACTATTCTCTCCAAGATAAATGAAGATCACATCAATCATTTAAGAAAAACATTTGTGAAGTGTAGGAAGTTCGTCTTGTCCTTTAACCCCAAAAAGCATTGTTTTTCTATGGAAGAAGGAAAACTTCTTGGCCATATAGTATCCAAATAAGGGGTGAAGATAGATCTGGAAAGGGTGGAGGTGATCAAATAAATTACTTAGCCTAGGAACAAGAAAGAACTACACTATTTCCTCAATAAAATAGGATTTCTAAGAAGGTTTGTCCCCAATTTTTTTGAAATGGTGAAGCATATTACCAACATGATGAAAAAGTAACATGAATTCAAGTGGACAGTTGAAGCCAAGGAATCCTTTCAGAAGATCAAGGAAGCCTTAGGAGAGTCTCTAGTTTTGATCAACCTAAATTATGACAAGGATTTCTTCATTTTCTCTTTTGCATCAGCACATATGATCGTTGTTGTGTTTCTCCAGAAAAAATGAAAAATACCAAGAGCATCCAATAGCATTTTTCAGCAAGGCCCTGGAAGATGTTGAACTGAAGTATAGTAGCAGGGTAAAACATGCTTATGCATTAGTCAAAGCATTAAGGGATTTCAAAGATTATATACTACACTCTATAATAATGGATTATGTACCTACCAATTCTATAAAGGACTTCCTCACACAACCTGACAGTGAGGGAAGAATAGGTAAATGGATTTCTAAGATTCAGGAGTATGGAGTGGATATCAAGCCCACAAAGCTAGTAAAAGGATAAGGACTAGCCAAAATGTTGGTTGAATATAAATGTAAAGTTTTATACTTTAATGCACTATCAACAAACATCATAGTAATAGAGTCTGAAGAGGATGAAACACAAGAACCATCCTTAGAGGTAAGGGCCAATTTTTCTCAGTTTGATTGGTATAAAAAAATTATCTTTTACTTGTAAAATTTTATCTTCTCACCAGCATGGGATAAATCCATAACTAGGTCTATTAATCTTAATTATGTAAAGTATTTCATTTTGAGGGGAAATTTGTTTTTGATAGACCTGGGGGGGATCCTACTAAATTTCCTCACTGAAGAAGAAATCGAGGTCATAATCATTGAATTTAATAAAGGTGTACGTGGGGGTCACCATGCGTGGAGAGCCACTACATACAAGATCCTTAGATATGGGTATTAATGGCCCTCTTTATTTTATGATGTAAATTTATTGGTTCTAGCATGTGTAGAATGTCAATTTTTTGTAGGGAAGTAGAAGTTGTTTCCCCTCCCAATAAAACTAATAAAAGTTGAGACACCTTTCTAGTAGTGGGGATTAGACTTCATTGGAGATATTAATCCAAATTCAAGTGGAAAATGCAAATGGATTTTGACAACCACTTATTATTTCAAAAAATGTGTAGAGGCCATACCTACAAGGGTAGCCACTGATACAATCATCATAAAATTCCGAGAGGAAAATATCTTGGCCAGCTCTGGGTTCAAAAGAAAGATCAAAGCTAATAATTGTCAGGCCTTCAAATATGCCAAATTGGCTAAGTTTTTTCCGGACTATAACAAATATTTGGGACACTTTACTGCTTACCATCCATAGGGAAATGGTTTGACTAAATCTTCCAATAAGAAACTTATCAAGATTATCAAGAAATTTTTATCTCAAAATAAAAGGCATGGGACTCCCATCATAAATATGTTGTATGGGAAGACAGAGTTAGCATCAAGAGGGCCATTGGAACTTCCCCTTTTCAGCTAGTGTATGGGTTGGAAGCTATTTTCCCCATTCAAATCAGTCTCCCTGTGATGAAATTACTGCAATATGAGGAGACAAAATCAGATGACATGCAGAGAAGAATTAATCAATTGATTGAAGTCCAATAGGTAATAGGACAGGTTCAGATAAAGTCTCAATATCATCAAGAAATAATAAAATAAATATTTGATAAAAGGACCAAGGAAAGAAATTCCATGGTAGGGGATTTGGTCTTGAAATGGGATGCCTGAAGGGAAGCTAAAGGGAAACATGGAAAGTTTGATAATATTTTTCTTGGACCCTTCCAAGTGGTTGCATTCCAAGATAAAAACACTTATGATTTATCTTAGTTGGATGGATATTTGTTTGGGGCTCCTGTAAATGGGAGGTTCTGCAAGCATTTCTTGCAGTATTGATCACTGCAAAAAAAATCTTACCCTGTACATAAATAATTCCTTTTCATTTCTATCCATGAATTTTAATATTACTTCATTCACCATTAATTACTTCAACAGGTATTTCTAACAACATAAGTTGTTGAGAATTTTTTGTGTCACATATCAGATCAATTTTTAGGTTTGAAGGAGATGTATCTTTTCGGGAAGACTCCATAACCCAACAAACAAAGGCACTTGGTATACATTTCTCAACAGGCCACAGGGGTATGTTGCCCCCGATGGATCCAAATGTTAGTGATATATTTGTTCTTGGAAAATATTTGAAGGTTTAATGAAGTAGTTGAGCTAAGATTGGATGGATTAGAGGCTAAAGGGATAACTTCCTAAACCTCGGAGTCAAAATGGACAAACTGTTACAAGGAAGATGGAGGAAACAATAGAGAAATGATTCTCTCTTTGAGAATAAGGAAATATTTTAGCACTATAGTGCTTATCGAGGGTCAAAAGGAGATTATCATGCCCAAGAAGAGGCTAAGTCCATTAACCAGGGGTTTTATCACGTGACCATGGCCCAAAAACCAAGAATAAGCAAACCTATAGGCCCCCACTGATCAAATAGTTTTCAAAGTGGGTTGATCAACGATATAGATTTGATCCAGTGTTGAGATCAACGACTCTAATTAATTATTGAAGGGCCCCACAACATCATTTTCAGAGAAGTATCTTTTCACCCCATCAAGAATAATCCCATACCATCAATGACGATGTCATCATCAATGAAATGAAGTTCACATTAGTATGGAGTTATCACCTACCATCGATGACGATGTCCTTGTCATGTCAACCTTACGTGTAATACCAATTAAAAACTACCACGTGGACAAGGGAACCCGCTAGACATATAGGTCAAAAGGGTGACACATGTTTTACTTTTCTACCACTTCAATGCCAACGTGGACCAATGTGAAAGCACCATGTGTCTAGGGTGACGTCATCATAATATTTTTCATGCCTTAGTTATTTCTGGATTTTGATCAAGCCTAGATCGACAACACTCCTGATTTCAGAGAAAGATCAGTGGCACTCCTTGTTCTGGTGATATATCATTGTATCTCCTTGCATCGTGAAAGAATAATGGTTGAGATCAGGATGGAGATCATCATCAGATAAATTCCAAGAGAAATCCCCAACGCAAGTTTTCATAGTGTCGACAATGAAATGCATAAGAGATGACAACTTGGTTTCCAAAAAATCACCTTTCAGAGCCACTCAGTGACTACCATGTGGACACATGGAACCCGCCACATACATAAGTATATATTATGAATATAGGTGACACATGTCATGCGTGGTTGCCATGTCAGAATCAAAGTGGACCAATGAAAAGGTGTCACATGTCATGATGACGTTAGCATGATGATCTTTGACTTAGTCAATATTTTTCTTTTGGTAGAGCTAGATCAACATCCCTCATGCGTTTTCAGAATTTCCATCACAAATTTAGATCAATGGCCATGATGTGGTCTCAGAGTCCCCTTATTAGAGTCATGTTTGAAGTCTAGATCCCAAACACTCTGATGGATGGTCCAAATATTCTCTTAGACCTTTTTCAAGTGGGTATGATCAGTGATCCAGATCTACTCTCAGGTATCAAAGCCTCTTGGCTAGGTTTGAAATACACTTTCTAGTAGAGTACTGTCAGAGCCAATCAAAAGATACCACATGCATAGGTGGAACCCACTAAAGGCTCCCGAAATCATATCAATTTTGGGTGACATGTTTCATGTCTCCTTGCCACATCAGCACCAACGCGGCCTAGTGAGAAGGCACCATGTTTCAAGGATGAAATCATCATGATGATATTTTCCTTAGCCGATTTTGGGTTCTTCGTCAATCTTGATTGACGACTTCATGCATCATCGTGATTCCTCTTACACCTCCAGATCAACAACTAAGATTCAATCTCGTGGTCCCCTCATTGGATTTTCCTTTGAAGAGTATACCCCTATTACTCTAATGGAAGGTCCAACTCAACTCTCATACCTCTTTCAGGTGGGATGGATTAACGATCCAAATCTTCTCTCAGGTATCAAATCTTCCCATCCAAGTGTCGTATCAGAACACTTGTGGAGCGTTATTAGGGAAAATCAACAACTACCATGTGGATGCAGGAAACCCACCAGTTACACATGTTATCATTACAAAAATGGGTGACACATGTCATGCCTTATTTCCACCTCAGTTCTAGAGTGAACCAATGAAAAACCACCAAATTTCAATATGATGTCAGCATGATGATCTTTTCCTTAGTCAATTTTGGGTTCTTGGTTGAGACAAATCAATGATTCTTGTGCATCATCGGAATTATTCTTGCAACTCTAGATCAACGGTTGAGATTCAAAATTAGAGTCCCCTCGTCATAGTCATGTTTTAAACCTATAACTCAATGACTCCGATGGGCACCCCGATGGACAACCCATATCTTCTCTCATGCCTCCTGCAAGAAGAACCAATCAACAGTCAAAATATTGTCACACACCCACTTTCAAATCAACAGTCAAGATTGCTCGATATACAAGTAAGTCGTTGGGCCTGAAAAGTCTTAGATCAATGCCTAAGATATCTATTTGAGATCTATCTGACGATTGTTGAGTTTACACCTCTTCAACCTTCATTTCTCTGATCGGTGTGATCTTGATCAATGATTGATATTTCTTTCCAAATTTGATATGATGGCTACTGAGTCTCACGCCAATGAAGATTTGATTTTGAGTGACCCAAAACAGAAGAAATGATTACAGAGACTCTTAATGGACATAGCTCGAGTGAATATTTTTTCTTGTAGGTTTCCAGCTGCCCCAAGATCTCAACATAACAGGATTCATGTAGGTAAAATTAATTAATTTTTACCAGAGGAGAAAATTCTCAAGAATGAAGAAGCCATAAGAATATTCAAGAAGATGGAAATGGTTTCAAGAAGCGGTTTTAGGGAATGAGGGAGAGGAAAAAAACACAATGAAGGATCCTATTGGTAAGGTCGAAACTTTGGGGAGTTAAAGAGTTTTCTTGTAACCAAAACTATTCAACCACAGAAACCTTGAGCATAGTCAGTTGATAATTGCAACAGGTAACGAGAGATTCATCCCATGTGTTTAAGTTTCAGTCTGTAATTCCTCCTTACAATGTTTTGTTCTTGTAAAGCATCTCCTCCCATTTTTTCTTTTCTTGTATCAGATATGATTTATAAAATCTGAGAAAACAGATTATACCTTATGTTTAGTGTTAGTACATGATGTTTAATCCTGATATAGAAGTGATTTCCTCTAAATGAATGACCATTTATTATCATCTATTTGTGCATTTGAATGATATGTATAGGGTACCTCCTTGAATTTGAGTGTATGAAGGTGTTAATTATTTGAAGAATATGTTTATTGATATTTTTACACTTGTTAGAGTTGTTGAATCCTTAATTTCTCAGCACACTATTCATTTTGCATAGGCTACATGATTCAGTCTTAGCAGTGCCCTGTATGTTTATTTTTTTCTTTCCTCTTATCCACCATTTCATCTCCCTTTTAATATTGGTTGTCTGAAATACTCATAGACATATGCCTCTAATAGTTGAGAGAATTTTTCATATGAACTGAGAATTGTTTGAGTTCCTATAAGTTCAAAAGAGAGAGAGAGAGAGAGAGAGAGAGAGAGAGAGAGAGGAAAAAACTTCCAAAATATTGCACAATTATTTTATACCAAATATGGCCTTAATATTCATCCCGAGTCTTGGCCCCTGGGGTGCCTCGGTATCGTTCCAACAATATCTTGGAACATCTAGAGGGATAACAATATCAATAGCTCAAACCCCTCTATCCATGACCATCCAGTTTGAAATTATTTGTCTCCTCTATGTCATATGTTACAAGCCTTTTTTTTGTTGCAAGTTGTTTCCTCTGCCAACCTATAATACCCCAGTTTTGATTCCTCATATTAATAATGTATTTTGTTATTTTATGAAAGGCCAGAGTGCCCAAACAATTAAAAATGGTTGGAGTGACTAGGAAAATGTAATGTTGTGATCATTATTAATAATAAAATTGCAATATTCCAGATATAATATAATATGCAGAACAAAAATATTAAACAAGCAATAACAAAACAACAATGATATATCCAAAACAATATCATAATAATACCAGAATAACACTAGAAAGAGCACTTTTATTCTTGATAACAATGTTCAATTTCCTATTCGAGGGGGAAACCTCCAACAGAGAAAATCTCTATTACAATAATATCCAGGACAAAAATATCCAATGCCTCCTACTCTTATTTATACTAATTCTATCCTCTAAGGAAAATTCTATAGGAAGATATTTCTAGAAGTGAAATCTTCTATCAGGTCTTCTTACATTTACTTATTAGGCCTTATTAACTAATGTCGACCTTTATTACATAGAAAACATATCCTACTAACTAGTGACCCATGGAAATGGGTTAGGATCAGATCCTAACAAAAATACATTGTTGACTGCTAGACACACAAGGACAAGATTTATAGTGGGCTATGATTCCACGAGAGAGGGGGCTTAAGGGGTTAATTCTTCTTATTATATTTTATTTACCCATAATTGTTTTAAACGAGAGATGTGGTTACATGAGCTTCTTGGGGAAATCCATGTGGTTCTTAATTTACAAGTAAATATATAAACCCATCCTTGGGTTGTTAGGGGGTTCACTCATTGTTCATTGTTCACACTCTCTTTTCTGTTCACTCTTTCATTCATTGTTTCTCATTCATCATTCCTCATTCATTCTTGTTCTTAGATTGGGACATGGGAGAAAATTGTTCAGGAATAAGCCATTGCTTGTTGTTCATAGTAATTATTGGTGTATTCCTGATCCAAGTGGATATCAGTGTCCACCCACCTATTCCAACTCCCAACTGGATCATCTTGACATTTTTTCAGTTCAACACATTTCTCTGTAACAAGGACATTTCTTTGTAATTGTGGGTTCTACACTTCTAGGGTTGTCTTGAAGACCTACTCAGCATCTAGGTGAATATTGGTGGCCACCCACCTATTCCAACTAGCTTATTTTGGAAGTTTTCATGTCAATACATCTTTTTGTACTTCCAGGGCCGTTTTGGGGCCCTAAATAGTGTTTTCTTGGATTTCCACAATCAAACTATAAACAAAGTCATATTTTGATGGAATAATGTGTATTTCTTGAAAATACCTCTCCAACAGGCTATCACACACCAAAAACGGAGATCATATGAAAAATTTATGATCCCGGTAAGTTAATGTACTAACTTACGCCAACAAGCCCATGTGACTTTTGGTGCTTCATCTCCTAGGGTTAGGTTTTTGGATGTCTAGGGTTTTGGCATTCATGTTTATCATAAAAATTCCTTCATAGCAGCATTGTACTCATATTCTTGTGAATGAGCATAGTTGTCACATCTCTTCTCAGAGGTAAAGATGCCACCATTCTAGCGAGTCTTGCACTTTATATTTTTACAGTCTCTGTACATTTCTTTCATTAATATAAATCATGTATTGTTGTATTTCTGTGTTTCTGGAATTTTTTATGTGTATTTCATTGTAATATCTCTTCTTTCATTTCGTTTCAAAAATAATCTAGATCAATTTCAACCATCAATTGTTTCCTGCATGTATGAGATGCATTGGAATGCATTACGTTTTTTTCACAACTGCGAACCCTGAGAGTCCCAGCATGGAGATTATTGATCGGATGCACTGGAGCCCTAGAAGGAGGTGGAAAGCCTGAGGAATGCATGGCAAAGGAGGGATTCCATTCTCTTGGGTTGTGCAAGCTAGAGAGAAGAGAGCTGGTGTACTTGGGATTGTTGTATGTTGAGAAAACTACGAGAGCTTGAGTGTTAACTAGTTTGGGAAGCTGAGTGACACCTTGGAACCATCCTTGTGGATTCATAGCCTTAGATTGCGGTGACCTACTATTGAGACATGGAATAACAACGTCTATTGTTGGGTGGAATTTCCTTGGTCTCCATCCAGTTGTTGATTCATTTTCTTAAAGATAAGTGCTCTATGTCATGTGTTTTTATCCTTGTATTTTTATTTTCGTTGTGTATTAATTAATATCTCTGAGATGTGTATCTTTATTGTGCTTTCTGGATGGTTATTTTTGTTCATGGGATGTTTAAACATTATTTTATATTGTATCATGATTCTTGAGTATTTCATGTGATTTTATGGTGTTCATTCATGCTTATTTATTAATTAAATGTTATCAAAATTCAAAATCAATTTTTGAAGTAGTGTTATCTAGCCTATGGGTGGTTGGGTACATTATAGATTGGTATCAGAGATTTCGGTTGAAACACTAGACTGGTATGGGATGAAAAAAGTTTGAATCAGGTAGATTCATTGTCATATGTTCCGGTCTGTGCAAGTTTTGGGAAAAAACAGAAATATTAGAGAGGAAATTTCTCAAAATTGTGAGAATATCTAAGTTGAAATGAGTCAATACTATCTAAGAAGTTTAATGGATTCAATCTGCAGAGTTGCACTAGAGAAAAATTCGAACAAGAAGGTTGAGAAAATATGTATTTTAATGGTTGTTGTATCATGGTGAAAATTTCATAGGATCAACGACCAAGATCATGTTTGATCTTGATATCAAAGGCCCAGATTCACCCTAGATAAATTTAAAAATTGATAAAGTTTTGAAGTTTGGAAAGGTTGTGAGATCAACAGTCGATATCATCTTGGATGGGAGATCAATGACCCAGATTCACCTAGGTTTTATCTAAAATCATCTAAGTGTTATATTTTTTCAAAGGAACTCGTCGAAGTCCGATGGTAGGGGATCAACGAGTTTTGCGAAGTGTTGAAGTTTTCCAAGATTATAAACGCAAGGTTTCTCACAAATTCAATACTTGGAAATGATCTACATTATTGTATAAGAATTCAACATAAACAACATAGAAGAAGGAGAACATTAAGAAAAAATTTGGTACTGAAACTTCTATTTGATTACAACCCTTAATCTCCTCCTCTCTTACACACTATAAACATTCCCTACATGATCTCTTTCTTTTTATCTAATTTGAATTTCTCTCTCATTTGCATTTTCGTGCATACATTAGCTCATTTATAAAAACAATGTCTTTGAACCTCTAAATGGGTTTTCATCCTCTATTCTTATATAAAATACTAAAAAAAATTACTTGTCTCTAAAACTAATTAACTTCTCTAAATACATGCTCAAACATAAAAATAAAAAAAAAAATAAAAAAAAAATTAACATTACATGGCATTTTAAGGAAAACAATTTTTCCCCTACTTATGCCAACCTAGAAACTTTTAGAACCCTGTAGTATTCCAGATATAAAATAGTATGCAAAACATAAATATTTTAGCTAGAAATGGCATAACAACAATTATATAACAAGAGCAATACCATAATAATACTAGAATAACACCAAAAAGAGCACCTTGATTAGTGATAGCAATGTTCACTTGCATCTTCGAGGGGGAAACCTCCAGTAGAGCAGAACTCTATTACAATAATATCCAAGAAAAAACTTCTCATACCCTCTACTCCTATTTATACTAAATATGTCTATCCAAAATAACAATCTAGAGGACGATCCTTCTAGAAGCAGAAGCTTCTATTAGGTCTTCTTACATTTGACCTATTCTTCCTTATTGTTAGGCCTTATTAATATTGGCCTTTATTACATGGAAATATATTATTCTACCTATGTGAGGGACTAGGGAGGTTAGTGTTGATGGGTCCTAAATCCCTTACTTCAACAATAGGAACCAAACCCACCACCGAGGCCCAATTAGACTCTGCAACGTTTAATAATGGAATGGTTCTCCAGATCTTGTGATCCAGCCAATTAATCAATGAGCTTTATTTTTTCTTGTGAAGGCGTCTCCTTCAGTTTGGAATTTATCTTTTTGTATTTTGTCTTAGGTGGGACCAATGTGCGATGTAAGCCGGTATAAACCAACTTGGAAACAAACAGGATTAAATTTAACTACTGGAGAAGAGGTTGAGCTTGGGATAACTCGCTACTCAAGCATGAATATGACAATTTTATACCACAAGGCCTAGTACTAATACATTAACCATGTGAGCATCCAATTATTGTCTGAGACACTTAATTATCATAAATAAAACACATATGCAATAAGATAATAGCAAGAAAAATAATTCACCTTCTCTGATCATTCATCACACAATAACATAACAATTCATCTTCATCATAAAGAAAAGAATTGTAAAACATTGCATCAGATAAATTAACAATGGATTCCATAGCTCTTACTTGTCACAACATCTATTCATGAAACGAGATAGGAAATAGTTCTTCTCCACATCCAATCACACATGCATTTTATGAAAATATAACTTGTCTTTTCTCTAGAAGGACTTCTCTATTAAGGATAGCTTCAAAATAATTCTTAACAAACCAGAAAAGAGAGTTTCTTGCAACAACCATCGACCTCTAACTAATTGGTCGATGCTCTTATTTATAGCATAAAATTCAACTGAAAATAATGGCTAAGTGTAGATAAGTGAACAAAATTCGTCACGTGGCGTTCTCTCCTAACATTTTTCTAACAGTCAACTCAAGGCGTCCCTTTGAAAGGGTGAATTTTCTCATACTCTGACCAACTAACAAACATATCCTCATAGGCATCGGTTCTGTGTAACTTTCTCTGATCTCCACCGCATGCGCCCAGTACTTTTCCAGACTGGTGCTTAGCTGCAGTAGCACATCCTAAGCTCCGATCGGGTGTTCCATAAAAAATTTCACTTCTCTTGGCATTGTGTCGGTCACCTTTTCCAGCTCTTTGGCCCAAAACAAATCCTTCCTGGCATGAAATTCAACTATTTCATGCAAGTCGACAAAGTCATCAGGCATGCCAAATTCAAGGAGTTCGATATTTTTCATAACCCTATTGATTTTACCCCAATGTTTCTTGCATTTGGCCCACTGCTCTTGAATTTCCCGGTGTGGTTCCCGAGACATTTTATCCCAATACTCAACTAATTTATTTATGCGATCAAGACTGCTTTCGCTCAACAACCAGATGTCATGTTCTTCTTTATCTCGGCCCCGCTGGACTACACCAATGTAGTCAACTCTTTCCATAGCTTGTTGTGCCTTTTCATACCACCGCTCCATATCCTTGCAAGTCACAAGTGCCATGAGAGTATCTTCTTGGAGCTTGGCTATATTCGTAGTGAAAATATGTCACTTGTTTGTGACTTGCAGTAGGCCTCTTTAAACTCACTCCTCAAATACATCGCAGCTTGTGTGGTGTCCTGGTAATACTTAGCCAGGTGACGCAAATGTTCCAATTCTTTCAAGGTAGCAGCCAAATCTTTTTCATCCTTTTTAGCTCTATCTAGGGTGGCATCTAAGATCGCTCTCCCTACGCCGATAAGTTCATATGTTCTGGCCTTTCCTGTGTTTATCAATTCTTCCTTTACAATGGTGAGGATGGAGCGGTCCAATGTAATCCTCCTTTTATTGGTGGTTCGTTGGACAATGGCCTTCCTCTTTCGATCATAGGTGATCACATAGATATTGGCTACTTCATCCACCAGTTCAGGAATATGCTGATCACCCCATGTGAGTGTATTGCCTAGACTTCCGGTGGTGTGCACTTGTTTGAGGTCAGGTTCTTGAACTTCCTTGTTATGATTTGAAGGCTCAACCTCTGTTTGTTTCTCATCAAGATTCGAAGCATCGGTTTAAATAGAAGTGTCAAGGATTGACTTGATACTTACTTGTTCATCGGTCATTGAGATGTCGATTTCTTGTTGTAGAGTTCCTTCCTCTAGCTCGCCCAACCCCAACCCGTCTTTCAGGACATTCGCTTGGGTCTCCAACGCGTCGGTTATTTTAGCGTGTAGGATACTTTCGGCTTCCTTTTCTTTCGACATGACCTCCTGGGTTTGGGTGCAAGAGATGGGAGAAGATGTCTTCTCTGGTTCCTTTTCTTCATCGACATGCACAGGGGTCCCGAGAGATACCTCTAGGCTTTCATCATCATCATAGATTTTAATTTTCTCGCAAAGGGGGTCCGATGCACTTGTTTCTACTGATACTGTGGCTGCCTCCAACTGCGTTTTGATGTCTGTCGATGATTTGGCTAGTGGCATTATGGATTCAAGCTCATCTGACCCGTTGATGTTATCAAGGTTTATGAAATCAGGGCCTCTTGGTCCCACCGGGATTTCTTCTGGGCTATCGGTTGGAAGCCTTGGAATATTGACGAGGTTCAGGTTATCCCACATCTGATTCATAATCTGTTGTGCCTATTGATACATGAGTAACCCTTCCTCCCGTGCATCCTGAGCCTGGGGGAAATTCCTATCCTGTATCAGGGTTACCTGGGGAATATCTGTCGTTTCGGTGGCTTCCTGGGGAGCTTCCACCACTCCCCCTGATATCATTTCTTCTCTGGCCCTAAGGGCCTCTTGAGTTGATTGTTCAAGGACCGTCTCTTTCTCATGCCAAATTATGGCCTGAACCTAGTTTCCTTAGGGTCATCCATCCTCACCATCACCTCATCCCAATCTTGATCATTTTCGGTGAAGATCTCATCTTCAAACCTATCATGGGTGTATGGACAGCAGGACGATACTTGTGATGCGTGTTTCAGGACTAAACCTTTTGGGTCATGCTTGAAAAAGAGACCAATATGGAATTAGAACTCTAGTTAGTTCAACCCTTACTATTTGTCTTGAGAAGTGTCTTTTACCATGTAGAAACATATATGGAATCCATATAGTATGAATGCTCGCTTCTTATCCTTTACCAGAGTAGCATTATAACCTTGCAGGATGGTCTGGTATTAGATTTCCCCAACTACTAATCGATCAGGGACGTACAAAGGTAACAAGTGTGGTGCTCCGATGGCTCTGAAAATCTTGATGTAGGTATCACACTCATCCAGGTACTAGTGGCTAACTTTTGATATCATCTTTTTGGTCACCTCCGACAGTCTTGGGCACTCTTTCGTGAACAACAAAAAATGAATACGTGTGATAAATTGATCACACATGAGAGAGTAGGATTTCTTGTATCTGTTCTCCCATAAGATGCCAAAATATACATGGACCGGTAGTTCCGAAGTGTTCCATCTCAAGTTCATTCCGGCCAAGGCATTTCTGGCACAAATGACGTCTAATAGATAAGATGTCATGTGGAAAGATGGAGTCTCTCCTTCTTTCGACGTCTGAGCATGTTGTATGCAAGTGCTCAGTTGTTTGGAGATGATGGAACCCCTGTTAAAACCTATCCCAAAAATGTCTATAGTATAATATAGAGGCATCCAAGCCTCTAAAAACCTAGAGCAATATTTCTCCCCGTGCAACCGGCAGAGGAGAGCCATTAGATAGATATAAATCTCCCTTAATTTATCCATCGGGTACCATCCGGAGGTTCGATTAGTGAAATTTTTATCCTCTCTCCACCATGAGGCCATCACCTTGCTAGTGTCGTGTTTCTGATAGAATCTTACAACAAAATCTGTGTTCAGTCGCTCCTCCGGCTCTTTGAGTTTGTAGTAACTCTGCACCTCCACTGGAAGGAAAACCCCGACACACTCACCATTGTCATCATTAATCAAACACCTTTGAGTGTCTATGTGGTCAATAAGCCACTTCAAGAGTTCAATGCATGGGAAAACTAAAGTTCTTCTTGCTACCATGTGCAGGTATGCTCTTCGGATATTAGGAAAAACCTTGTCATTGAGCTTCCTTATATTGGGGTCATTGTGTGGGGTATATTCGGGGAATTCCTCCCCCTTGATCTTCTTGAAAAGTTCTTCCCAATGTGGGAATACTTCCTTGATCCTGATACTTTCCTCTGTGTCTCCAAAGGTTGAGGGCTGAACGAAAATATTCTCGGTGGATGTTTTGATGACGGGCACTAGTTTTGGAGTAAACTCCAATTGTTTTGCGACAACTGGGGAAGAGTCTTCTCCTACATCTGGTTCTTTTAGCTTAGGTTCTCTTGGATATTTTCTGGTGGTAGGTTTCTTTGGAAGCATTTTTACTGCAAATGAAGCAATCCCTTAGGGTCGGCATACAAAGAAATATTGGATCATAATGTATAAGTGAGGTGAAAAACACAACAAAATCTGGACTAGTACATACATGTAATGCTTGCTAAACTCTGTTGTTTAATACTCATAGGATCTGAGATGCTTCTTCTGAATTGTTCATCTCACTCCTCTGGAAATAAAAAGAGATCTTCCCCCAAATCCATGCAATTCAATTCTTCATGGATTGACAGTAGAGGGTGGTGTCCTCTATTAGCAATTTCAAACGGCTACTTTGATCTCCACATGAATTAATAACAAATGAAATATTTGGAATTAATTATTTATTTAAATGCTTCATATTCATCATGTCTTATAGCTAAAACATCCCATTGTGTTGCTTTCTTAGTGGGTAGATTAGGAATCGGTGATATCCTTCTGTATGTTCCCGTTGGCATCCTTCGGAGGAAACCTCCAACGCTGATTGATTTCATAATAAGGTGCTGACATGGAAAAATGGATTCGAGGTGCGATGTGGGTCTCGGGAGCTAGTAACGACTTAGAGGAAAACTAGTTTGTATGTCTAACCACTTGGGAAATGATATATGGCAGATGAGGACAAGTGGTTTGATCGTGTATCCCAGTCGGATTCTTTTTTTTCTACAAGAGGCGTGTGTTAAAATAAACCTCGTATTGTCGATGCCAAAATTTATCGGTGTTCGGCGATCGAGGATTGAATTATCACTCTCTCTATGAGATAACTTTATAAAACTCATTGATGCTGATAATTAGCGGGGACTGGCTATCGGTGATAAAACCATCGCATAATTTCCTTGTGAGTTGTCATCTTAAAAAAAAACCCCTGATACCGAAAACGTTTCGAAATTTGGCGATCAATGATCTCATTTGTTCCTTTGTGAGCGCTTACTCTTTTATCCTTTTGTCGATGTTGAAGGGATTGTTCATCGGCGATATCCTTGGTGATGTTTGTCACGAAATAAAAACTCTCGTATGCCGACATCGACGAATATTAGAACTTGGCTACTTTGGTTCTCTCGAGTGATTTTTTTTCGCGCTTAATCCTTTCGGATGTTGAATTTCTTAAGTGCGTCAGGGAAAAAATTTTACGGTTAATTATTTAATTCAGATGTTAGTCTTTTAAGTTATGGGTTTTCACATGCTCAAGCAAACTTTGAAAGAATTAAATGGAAAACAAAAATGATAAGCAAAGGAAACATTTTTCATACTAAGGTTGAATTAGATAGTGCAAAAGATCAAGTGGTGCCCAAAAAGTGAAATGTGACATAGGCATTTTAGAGTGTGTTGAGTGCTCAACAGTTAGGTCCCTAACATGTCCCCCCCCTTAAAAAAAACCTTGTCCTCAAGGCTTGAGATGAGGAAATTTATGCAGAATGGTAGTTGGTTCCCAAGCGACATCTGTTGGAGTTATATCTTTCCACTAGACTAACACTTCCTTGATGGTGTGCTCATGCAGACGACGCTCACACTGGTCCAAAATTGCTTGTGGTTGCAACCATATGGATCCTTCTTCATCCAAATCGAGGAGGCTAGTTTGAGTTTGGTACTTAGTTCCAATCACCTTCTTTAAGATGGATACATAAAAAATAGGATGGATCTTAGAATGATTGGGAAAAGATAATTGATGGGCCACTTGTCCCACATGCTTGAGAATGGTATTATGACTATAAAATTTGGGTGCGAGTTTCTAACAATGGTCATCCTTGAGGGATGTTTTCTTATAAGGTTGCAGTCGAAGAAGCACATGGTCTCCTTCAACAAATTGACATTCAGAGTGACCTTGATATGCCTATTGCTTCATATGATTTTGGGCCATGAACAAATTCTCTTCGAGGGTATGGAGAATAGCTTCTTGAACTGTAAGTGTTTGGTCAACTGCTTGGACCTTCAAGACATCTAGAAGGTATGAGAGAACTAAAGGTGGATTTTTTCCATATACTGCTTCAAATGGAGTCATGAAGGTAGTTGTATGGTAAGAAGTGTTGTACCACCATTCAACTAGTGGTAACCATTGATCCCACTGATTTTTCCTTTCTGATGCAAAACACCTCAAATATGTTTCCAAACACTTGTTGACAAATTCAGTTTGACCATCAGTCTGGGGATGATAAGTTGTGTTGAGATGCAATTGGGTGCCCTATAGCATGAACAATTCTTGCCAAAAATTTCTAGTGAAAGTGGGTTCTCGATCAAAAACAACAGAATGAGGCATTCCATGAAGCTTGAAGACAACATCCATGAAACATTGAGACACAATAGAGGTTGTAAATGGGTGTTGAAGAGACCAGAAATGAGCATACCTAGAAAGACGATCAATTACCACAATGATGACTGATTTATTTCTCGATTTAGGTAAGCCCACAATAAAATCCATAGAGATATACCTCCAAATAGAAGGTGGAATCGGAAGCGGTTATAGTGTTCCAGGAGCTTTGGTTGTTTCTCCCTTGTTGCGTTGACAAACATCACATTCTACCACAAAATTGTGAATGTATGTTTTTATACCATCCTAGAAAAAAAAACGTTTGACCTAGTCATGGTTTTGGAAAACCATGAGTGCCTAGTTGTGGGTGTAGCATGAAGCTTAGAAATTACCTTGGATTTAAGTTGTGACTGTTTAATTAAATAAAAATGACCTTTGTAGCGAAGCTCATCATTATGCCAAGAGAACCCTGGGGAAACTAGAGAATTGGCCTGGAATTTTTGGATTAGATGAATTTTTTTGGAATCGAGTAGCCATTCCTGACAAACAACTTGGAGCCAATATAGTACAATGAAGGAGAGGGAAAAAAAGGACCCCTCATATTCATATTTTCTTGAAAGTGCATCAACAACCACATTGTCTTTTCCTTTCTTGTAAATGATCTCATAATCATATACAAATATCTTAGTCACCCATTTTTTTTCTCCAGGGAGGAAGTGCGTTGTTCCATAAAATACTTGAGGCTTTGATGATTTGTCTTAATTTGGAAGCACTCCAATAGATAAGGGCACCAAAGATCCATTGCATGCAGAGTAGCCAACATTTCCTTTTCATAGATTGATTTTCCCAAATGTCTCTCTAACAAATGTTTGCTGGTAAAGGCCAAAGAATGGCCATCTTACATAAGGACTGATCCAATTCCTCTCCCGAAAGCATCACATTCCAAGAAAAAATTCTTTGTGAAATAAAGAAGGGCCAAGACTGCAGTGGTGCACATGGTCTCCTTCGAGGTTTGAAATGCCTTATCAGTTGTGGGATTCCAAGTGAAAGAATTATTTTTAAGGAGAGCAGTGAGAGGTGCCACAATATTTCCATAATTCTTAACAAACTTGCAAAAATAGTCTTTTAAACCCAAAAATACATGCAATCTTATGAGAGACTTTGGGCAAGGCCAATCCTGCATAGCTTCAATCGTTTTAGGATCCACCCTGACACCCGACGCTCCAAAAGCACATTTATATTGTTTTAGGAAAAGTTGGTGCTGAGAGAGTAGATGTAGAACTCGATCCACATGAGAAATATGGGTTGTCCAGGTTTTACTGTAGATGAGGATATCATCAAATAAAACTAAGACAAAATGACTGAGAAAAGGACGGAAGACATTATTCATAAGTTTTTGGAAAGTGGAAGGACCATTAGACAAGCCAAATGGCATGACCAAAAACTCATAGTGGCCCTCATGATTGTGAAATTCAATCTTAGGAATGTCTACCTCATTCATACATATCTGGTGGTAGCCAAAACAAAGATCAATTTTAGTAAAGAACTAGGCACCACTAAATTCATCCAAGATGTCATCAATGAAAGGAATGGGAAATTTGTCTTTGATTGTGAGTTTGTTGAGGGTGTGAAAATCAGGACACATGCACCAAGAGCCTTATTTCTTAAGGACCATGACCATAGGAGAAGAGTAGGGTCTCCTACTAGGACAGATAACACTTGCGGTGAGCAATTCTTGAACAATTTTCTCAAATTCATTTTTCTGGGAAAAGGGATGATGATAGGGATGAACATTGGGAGGAAGGATGTCGGATACAAGGGGAATGGAATGATCATGAACACCATGGGAAGGAGGAAGTCCTTAGGGAGTGGAAAAAACAACTTGATGTTTGGAGAGGATGGATTGGAGGTCCTATGACATAGAGGGTGTCTCAGTGGCTTGAATGTCATGAAATTGTGCAATAATTCCAGAATGACATTTTTTTAGGAGATTTTCCATGCAATGGGAATTGATGATATCTGAGGAACCAACATTGATGCCTTGCAACTTTTATTGTTGGCCCTTTTGGTTGAATTTCATGGTTAATTTCTTAAAATCCATGAGAATGGGACCTAGATTCCTTAGCCATTATGCACCCAACATAATGTCACAACCACCCATGTCGATAGAAAACATATGATAATCCATGTGGTACTGACCAATTTAGACATTCACATTTTCACAACGGCCCCCACATTTCATGGACCCACCATTGGCAATCATGATTTGAAAATTATTGATGACATAGATATAACAATTAATTTCTTGGGCAATGTGGTGATGAATAAAATTATGGGTGTTTCCACTGTCAACAAGGATGATGACCTTTCGATGCTTAATGTAACCAATTAGCTCGAGGGTTTGGGGAGAAGAGAACCGAGTGAGAGAATTTAGGGAAATGACCAATTCAAATTCAGGAGGGTCGGAGGGAGGGGTCATGTCAGTTGGTTCAAGTGACTCAGCCATAGGGAAGGCCTCAATATAATCTTACAAAACATCCTTAGAGATGGCCATAAAAAAATTTTGTTCCTTACACTTGCACCCAAGAAAACATTTTTCATCTCAATTATAAAAATGGCCTTTGAGTTGGCGTTTAGCCATTTCTTCCTTGGTCAATTTATGGATCTTTAGTGGAGTAGAAGGAGGAGTGAGAGTGATCTAGGAAGATATTGGTGGGCACCCACCTGTTCCAACTAGCTCATCTTTTCTGTTTTTAGTGCAACATGTTCTTATGTACTCCTTTGTAATTGTGGGTTCTACACTTCTGGGGATTTCTAAAGCCCTACACATATTCCAAGTGGATACTGGTGGCCTCCCACCTAATCCAAATGGATTATTTTGTATGTTTTCATGTCATCACACCGTGTTGTACTTTCAGAGCTATTTTGGGGCCCTAAATAGTGTTTTTTTGGCTTTCCAAAAACAAACTATAGACGAAGTGAAAGTTTGATGGTGTAATGCGTAGTTCTTTAAAATACCTTTCCAACAGGATATCACGTGCCTAAAAAAGAGATAGTATGAAAAAGTTATGACCCCGGGAAGTTAATGTACAAACTTACCTCAAATGAGGTGCACATGACTTTTGGAGTTTCATCTTCGAGGGTTAGGTTTTTGGCATTCATGTTTATCATAAAAAGGCCTTCAGAGGCTCATTGTACTCATCTTCTTTCAAATGAGCATAGTCGTTAGATCTCTTCTCAGAGATAAAGCTGCCACCATTCTAACGAGTCTTTCACTTTGTATTTTTATAGTCTCTTTACAACTATTTCATTAATATAAGTCAATTCTTATTTTATTTATTTGTTTCTATAAATTTTCATGAGTATTACATTGTAATATTTCTGCTTTCATTTCATTCCAAAAATAATTTAGATCGGTGGTATCAGAGAAGGCTTCTCTCGATCATTTTTCAACGCATTTCCCTGATGAGGTCCGAGTATAGCCAGTTGGATCTTGAGTTTGTCTCTCTTGAGGACAATCACTCTCGCACGCCCAAGAAACCCTCAATGGCGGCATAAAATAAAAACAGTGGAGAAAAATATTCTATTAACTTGTTGCTTGAGCAAGCTCTCGCGCGACAGAAGGAAGAAATGATGGAGAATTTTGCACACATCCTTCAATGTCTGTCGATAGCAATAGGCACATCTTCATCAAGCGACCATTTTGGAGGAACCTCTCCCTTCAAGGTACAAGTTAATTTTGATATTCCCATATTTGAAGTTCAGATAGATGTGGATGCCCTAGAAAAGTGGTTAAATATATTAGAAGGTTATTTCTCTGTTCAATTTTTTTTCGACAGGGAAAATCTCACCTTCACACTCCTCAAGGCTCTCCCCCATGTCAAACTTTGGTGGAAAACTTACTGAGAGCAAAGTTCCATAGAGGAATCTAGAATATATGGGGCTGAGCCCACTCGGGATTTTTTGTGTGGATGTGGTCAATGAACAGTACTATCATGTTGATAAATATGAAGACCAGTACATAAGATGGACCAAACTACGGCAATAGAAGAGATAAACAATGTCAGAGTTCATAAATACTTTCCATACCTTGCACACCAAGTTGGGTATCAAAGACTCTAAGTGGCATATGTTTCTGAAATATCATGGGGCTCTACATAGGTACATCCAAACTGAAATGGATTTCCTAAAAATCTCATCATTGGGAGCTGCCTATCGATATGCTCTCAAAATTGAGGAGAAATTTAGGCACTAGAACAAATGGGAATTTGGGTCTACAAATCTACAACAACCAAAGCACGATAAACATGGTCGTAACCAACAACGTCTATACAACCACTCCGAGAAACAAGAAAAAAAGGGTAAATTAAAGACAAAGAATGACACTGGGAAGTGGTGTGACTTCCATAAAATCCCCTGGCACAAAACCGATGAATGTCGCTCGAAAAATTCATTGGTAGACGAGGTCAAAGACATGGAGTTGAACCCTCATTTAGAATCTGATACATAAAATATTGAAACCAGACAGATCCTCGATGTAGACCCCACTACTACTATCGCGACCAAAAACATTCAGCTAGAAGAAACAATACATCCTGAAGAGGGGGAGTGCCTCTTCCATTCACAGATGTGGGTGAAGGGGACCCCTGATAATGGTATCTAGAAGAACCTCACCTCAGCTAAGGTTTTCAAACAATTAGGGCTATTGACAACACCACACCCAAAGCCATACAACATCGGGTGGCTTCACCAGGGACATGATCTTCATGTCAACCAACAGTGTCACCTATCCTATAGAATCCATCCCTTCAAGAATGAGGTAGTGTGTGATATTTCCCCTCTTGATGTCTATGATGTTTTTTTGGGAAAACTGTATATGTGGAAATGTGATGTTATCGATTATTCTAGACCCCATAGTGTCATTATTACTCTGGGAGGTCAACTCTAGAGAATACCAGAGGTAGTTCTTACTACTGCTCCACCAAACAAACACCACAAGGTAATCTCTCATACTGCAAAATCCATCCTCTTCATAGTTTGTTCAAAGGATGCACAAAATACCACTACAACCACTAAACCCTCAACACCTTATATCTAACAAAAACAGATTGACTAAGAGACATAAGATATTGTTTCTTCACCTACAATGGTGCCTACACAATGCCCCATCCAACTTAGAGACAATAGGTTAGTGGAACAAATTCAACCCCTCAAACAACAGGTTTGTGACAATCTTCCACAAGCCAAGAAGAACAATTTCTCCAACAAGGCACACAACTCACCAAGCATCAGATTTATAAAATGTGTTCCCCTTTTCCCTGGGAATTCAACGTAATGGAGACCATTGCTTTTTAAGGAGGGGGGATTGATCCAGGTGGATATTGGTGGCCACCCACCTATTCCAACTGGATCCTCTTTTCAGTTTTTAGTGAAACATGTTCTTTTGTACTTCTTTGTAATTGTGGGTTCAATTATCACCATTTAAATTTTGGTGTGAGTTTGAGATTTCAAGGTTGGAGACGTGATAGACTCATTTGGAGTTTTGATAAATTTGGGGAACTGTCAGAAATGGAAAAAATGGGTTAAATTTGGTGGAAGTGTTAGGCGAATCAGGCTTGGAAGGGTATAGATCATCGTCCTCCAAGATCAATGGTTAGGAAATATTTCAGGGTTGTAAACCACATGGAGGTTAAAACATCTAAGCGGGCCCGAAATTTCAACCATGGTTTCCCCGCAAAGGTACATGGTGGCCTCAGACACATTTCATGGGGAAAAGAAGGTGAAATCAGAACTACTCTATCGCACCCTCGAAATCACGTGTTAAATGAAACTTGATGGTAGGTCTAATCATCTCAAGACACTTTTTTATGTACCATTCATTCGCGCAATGCCAAGTAAGCGCCACAAAATAATGGATTTAATCCTCATCATTGGAAATCAATGGTCGAACATGAGAGGTCGTTATCCCTATAAGGATTTTCGTCAGTAGCCCATGATTGGTACTTGATGGTGATTGTTACTCAAAACACATATGAAATTACTCTATTTTGGGTAATTGATGGCTTATTCCAGAGAGGGATACCTATAAATCAAATCCTTGAGGGACATTTTTGTATAAGGTTGTAGTTGAAGAAACACATGGTCTCCTTCAACAAATTGACATTCAGAGTGACCTTGATATTTCTATTACTTCATGTGATTTTTGGCCATGAACAAATTCTCTTTGAGGGTATAGAGAATAGCCTCTTGAACTGTAAGCGTTTGGTCAACCACTTGGACCTTCGAGACATCTGGAAGGTATGAGATAACTAAAGGTGGATTTTTTCCATATACTGCTTCAAAAGGAGTCATGCATGTAGTTTTATGGTAAGAAGTGTCATACCACCATTCAACTAGTGGTAACCATTGAGCCCACTAATTTTTCCATTACGATGCAAAACACCTCAAATATGTTTACAAACACTTGTTGACAAATTCAGTTTGACCATCAGTCTAGGGATGATAAGTTGTGCTGAGATGCAATTGGGTGCCCTATAGCATGAACAATTATTGCCAAAAAATTGCTGCTGAAAGTGGGTTCTCGATCAAAAACAATAGAATGAGGCATTCCATGAAGCTTGAATACCTAATCCATGAAAAGTTGAGCCACAATGGAGGTTGTAAATGGGTGTTGAAGAGATCATAAATGAGCATACCTAGAAAGACGATAAACTACCACCATGATGACTGATTTTTTGCTCAATTTTGTTAAGCCCACAATAAAATCCATAGAGATATCTGTCCAAATAGCAGGTGGAATTGGAAACGGTTGTAGTGTTCCAGGAGCTTTGACTATTTCTCCCTTGTTGCAATGACAAACATCACATTCTTCCACAAAATTGTGAACGTCTTGTTTTATACCATCCTAGAAAAAAGAACGTTTGAACCAGTGATGGTTTTGGTAAATCCTGAGTGCCTAGTTGTGGGTGTAGCATGAAGCTTATAAATTACCTTGGATTTAAGTTGTGACTATTTACTTAAATAAAAATGACCTTTGTAGTGAATCTCATCATTGTTCCAAGAGCACCCTGGGGAAACTGGAGAATTGGCCTGGACTTGTTGGATTTGATGCAAACTTTTGGGATCGTGTAGCCATTCCTGGCGAACAACTTGGATCCAGCATAGTACAATGAAGGAGAGGGAAAAAAAGGACCCTTCATATTCATATTTTCTTGAAAGTGCATAAACAACCACATTGTCTTTTCTTTTCTTGTAAATGATATCATAATCATATCCAAATATCTTAGTCACCCATTTTTTTTTCTCCAGGGAGGAAGGGCATTGTTCCATAAAATATTTGAGGTTTTGATGATTTGTCTTAATTTGGAAGCGTTGCCCCAATAGATAAGGGTGCCAAAGATCCATTGCATGCCGAGTAGGCAACATTTCCTTTTCATAGATTGATTTTTCCAAATGTCTCTCTAACAGGTGTTTTCTAGTAAAGGCCAAAGGACGACCATCTTTCATAAGGACTGCTCCAATTCCTCTCCCGAAAGCATCACATTCCAAGAAAAAGTTATTTGTGAAATAAAGAAGGGCCAAGATTGGAGTGGTGCACATGGTCACCTTTAAGGTTTGAAAGGCCTGATTAGTTGTGGGATTCCAAGTGAAAGAATTATTTTTAAGGAGAGCAATGAGAGGTGCCACAATATTTCCATAATTCTTAACAAACTTGCAAAAATAGTCTGTTAAACCCAAAAATACATGCAATCTTTTGAGATACTTTGGGTGAGACCAATCCTGCATAGCTTCAATCGTTTTAGGATCCACCCTGACACTTGAGGCTCCAAAATCACATTTATATTGTTTGAGGAAAAGTTGGTGTTGAGAGAGTAGATGTAGAAATTTATCAAATGAGTAATATGGGTTGTCCAAATTTTACTATAGATGAGGATATCATCAAATAAAACTAAGAAAAAATGATGGAAGACATGATTCATGAGGTTTTGGAAAGTGGAGGGAGCATTACACAAGCCAAATGGCATGACCAAAAATTCATAGTGGCCCTCATTATTTTGAAATTCATTCTTAGGAATGTCTGCCTCGTTCATACATATCTGGTGGTAGCCAGAATGAAGATCAATTTTAGTAAAGAACTAGGCACCACTCAGTTCATCCAAGATGTCATCAATGAAAGGAATGGGAAATTTGTCTTTGATGGTGAGATTATTGAGGGTGCGAAAGTTAGGACACATGTGCCAAGAGCATTCTTTCTTAAGAACCATGACAACAAGAGAAGAGTAGGGTCTTCTACTAGGACGGATAACACTTGCGGTGAGAAATTCTTGAACAATTTTCTCAATTTCATTTTTCTAGGAAAAGGGATGACAATAAGGGTGAACATTGGGAGGAAGGATATCGGGGACAAGGGGAATGGAATGATCATGAACACCACAAGAAGGAGGAAGTCCTTGGGGAGTGGAAGAAACAACTTGATGTTTGGAGAGGATGGATGGGAGGTCCTACGACATAGAGGGTGTCTCAGTGGCTTGAATGTCATGAAATTGTGCAATAGTGCCAAAATGACCTTTTTTGTGGAGCTTTTCCATGCAATGGGAATTGATGATCTCTAAGGAAATGACATTGATGCCTTGGAAATTTTGTTGTTGGCCCTTTTGGTTGAATTGCATGGTTAATTCCTTAAAATCCATGAGAATGGGACCCATATTACTTGGCCATTATGCACCCAACACAATGTCACAACTACCCATGTCGATAGAAAACATATGATATTACATGTGGTACTGAAAAATTTGGACATGCACATTTTAAAAATACCCCCCACATTTCATGGACCTGCATCGGAAATCATGATTGTAAAATTATTGATGACACAAATATAAAAATTAATTTCTTGGGCAATGTGGTGATGAATAAAATTATGGGCACTTCCACTGTCAACAAGGATGATGACCTTTTGATGCTTAATGTAACCAATTAGCTTGAGGGTTTGGGGAGAAGAGAACCAAGTGAGAGAATTCAGAGAAATGACCGGTTCAAATTGAGGAGGGTCGTAGGGTGGGTTCATGTCAGTTGGTTCAGGTGACTCGACCATAGGAAGGGCCTCAATATCATATTCCAAAACCTCCTCAGAGATGGCCATAAAAAGGTTTTGTTCCTTACACTTGTATCCAAGAAAATGTTTTTCATCTCAATTATAAAAAAGGCCTTTGAGTTGATGTTCATCCATTTCTTCCCTGGTCAATTTATGGATCTTTAGTGGAGTAGAAGGAGGAGTGGGAGTGATCCAGGTGGATATTGGTGGCCACCCACCTATTCTAATCGGCTCCTCTTTTCATTTTTTAGTGCAACATGTTCTTTTTTACTCCTTTGTAATTATGGGTTCTACACTTTCGGGGTTGTCTGAATCCCTACACATCTTCCAAGTGGATATTGATGTCCTCCAACCTAATCCAATTGGATTATTTTGTATTTTTTTATGTCAGTACACATTGTTGTACTTTCAGAGCCGTTTTGGGGCCCTAAACAGTGTTTTTTTGGCTCTCCACAGTCAAACTATAGACGAAGTGAAAGTTTGATTGTGTAATGCATAGTTCTTGAAAATACCTTTCCAACAGGATATCACGTGCCTAAAACAGAGATCAATATGAAAACATTAAGACCCTTAGAAGTTAATGTACTAACTTACCCAAATGGGGCGCACGTGACTTTTGGCGTTTCATCTCCTAGGGTTAGGTTTTTGGATGTCTAGGGTTTTCGCATTCATGTTTATCATAAATATACTTTCAGAGGCTCATTGTAATCATGTTTTTGCAATGAGCATAGCTGTCAGATATCTTCTCAGAGATAAAGCTACCACCATTCTAACGAGTCTTGCACTTTGTATTTTTATAGTATCTTTACAATTATTTCATTAATAGAATTCAATTCTTGTTGTATTTATCTGTTTCTAGCATTTTTCATGAGTATTTAATTGTAATATCTCTTCTTTCGTTTCATTCCAAAAATAATCTGGATCAGTGGTATCAAACCGGGCATCTCTTGATCATTTTTCAACGCATTTCCCCGATGAGGTCTGAGTATAGCCAGTTGGATATCGAGTTTTTCTCTCTTGAGGACAATCACTCTTGCATGCCCAATAAATCCTCGATGGTGGCAGAAAATAAAAATAGTGGAGCAGAATATTCTATTAACTTGTTGCTTGAGAGAGCTCTCACGTGACAGAGTAAAGAAATGATGGAGAATTTTGCACACATCCTTCAACATCTATCGATAGAAATAGGTGCATCTTCATAAAGAGACCATTTTGGAGGAAGCTCTTCCTTCAAGGTACAAGTTAATTTTGATATTCCCATATTTGAAGGTCAGATAGATGCATATGCCCTAGAAAAATGGTTAAATATATTCGAAGGTTATTTCGTTGTTCAAAATTTTTCTGATAGGAAAACGATCACCTTCACACTCCTCAAGGCGCTCCCCCGTGTCAAACATTGCTTGAAAACTTACTGGGAGAAAAGTTCCATAGAGGAATCTAGAATATATGGGGCCAAGCCCACTTGGGATTTTTTTGTGGATGCAGTCAATGAACAGTACTACCCTGTTGATAAATATGAATACCAGTACATGATATGGACCACACTACGGCAAGAGAAGAGATAAAAAATGTTTGAGTTCATAAATACTTTCCATACCTTGAACACCAAGTTGGGTATCAAAGAATCTGAGTGGCATCTGGTTCTGAAATACCATGGGGCTCTACACAGGTACATCCAAACTGAAATGGATTTCCTAAAAATGTCATCATTGGGAGTTTCCAATCGATATGCTCTCAAAATCGAGCAAACATTTAGGCACTAGAACAAATGGGAATTTGGGTCTGCAAATCTAAAACAACCAAAGAATGATAAATATGGCCCTAACCAACAACGTCTATACAACCACTCCAAGACACAAGAAAAAAAGGGTAATCTAAAGACAAAGAATGAAACTAGGAAGTGGTGTGACTTCCACAAAATCCCCTGGCACAACACCGATGAATGTATCTCAAAAAATTCATTAGCAGACGAGGTCAAAGACACGAAGCCGAACCTTGATTTAGAATCTGATACATAAATTATTGAAACCAGACAGATCTTCGATGCATACCCCACTACTACTATCATGACCACAAACATTCATATAGAAGAACCAATAGATCTTGAAGAGGGGGAGCACCTCTTCCATTCATAGATGTGGGTGAAGGGGACCCCTGATAATGGTATCCAGAAGAACCTCACCTCAGCTAAGGTCTTCAAAAAATTGGGATTGTTGACAACACCACACCTGAAGCCATACAACATCGGATGGCTTCACCAGGGACAAGATCTTCACGTCAACCAACAGTGTTACTTATCCTATAGCATCCATCCCTTCAAGAATGAGGTAGTGTGTGATATTTTGCCTCTTGATGTATGTGATGTTTTTTTGGGCCAACCATATATGTGGAAAATTCACGTTGTCTATTATTCTAGACCCCATAGTTTCATTATTACTCTGGCAGGTCATCTCTAGAGGATACCATAGGTAGTTCTTAGTACCGCTCCACAAAAACAACACCGCAAGGTAATCTCTCATACTGAAAAATCCATCCTCTTCACAATCTTTTCAAAGGATGCACATAAGACCACTACAACCTCAACACCTTCTATCCAACAAAAATAGATTGTCTAAGAGACATAAGATATTGTTTCTTCACCTACAATGGTGCCTACACAATGCCCCATCCAACCTACAGACAACAGGTTGGTGGAACAAATTCAACCCCTCAAACAATAGGTTTGTGACAATCTTCCACAAGCCAAGAAGCACAACTTCTCCAATAAGCCACACAACTCACCAAGCGTCAGATTTAGAGAATGTGTTCCCCTCTTCCCTGGGCATTTAATGTAATGGAGACCATTGCTTCCTAAGGGGGGGGATTGATCCAGGTGGATATTGGTGGCCACCCACCTATTCCAACTAGATCCTCTTTTTAGTTTTTAGTGAAACACGTTCTTCTGTACTTCTTTGTAATTGTGGGCTCTATTATCACCATTTAAATTTTGGTGTGAGTTTGAGATTTCAGGGTTGGCGAGGTGCTAGACTGATTTTGAGGTCCGATAAATTTGGGGAACTACTAGAAATGGAAAAAATGGGTTAAATTTGGTGGAAGTGCTAGGCGAATCAGGCTTGGGAGGGTATAGATCATCATCCTTAGAGATCAACTATTAGGAAATATTTCAGTGTTGGAAACCGTACGGAGGTTAAATTGTCTAAGAGGGCTTGAAATTTCAACCATGGTTTCCCTGCAAAGTTACATGGTGGCCTCAGATGGATTTTGGGGGGAAAAGTGGTTGAAATCAAAACTACTCTATCACATCTTCGAAATCACGTGTTAAATGTCACTAAATGGGTCTAATCCTAAGGTCACATGTGGAAATGAAACTTGACGGTAGGTCTAATCATCTCGAGACACTTTTTTATGTACCATCCATTCACACAGTGCCAAGTAGGCATCGCCAAATAACTGATTTAATCCTCATTATTGAAAATCGGTGTTCGAACGTGAGAGACCATTATCCCTATAAGGATTTTTATCAGTAGCCCATGATTGGTACTTGATGGAGACTGTTACTCAAAAAATAGATGAAATTATTCTATTTTGGGTAATTGACGGCTTATTCAAGAGAGGGATACATGTAAATCGAATCCTTGAGGGATGTTTTTGTATAAGGTTGTAGTCGAAGAAACACATGGTATCCTTCAACAAATTGACATTCAAAGTGACCTTGATATGCATGTTTCTTCATGTGATTTTTGGCCATGAACAAATTCTCTTTGAGGGTATGGAGAATAGCCTCTCGAACTGTAAGTGTTTGGTCAACCGCTTGAACCTTCGAGACATCTAGAAGGTATGAGAGAACTAAAGGTGTATTTTTTCCATATACTGCTTCAAAAGGAGTCATGGAGGTAGTTGTATGGTAAGAAGTGTTTTGCCACCATTTCGCTAGTGGTAACCATTGATCCCACTTATTTTTCCTTTTCGATGCAAAACACCTCAAATATGTTTCCAAACACTTGTTGACAACTTCAGTTTGACCATCAATATAGGGATGATAAGTTGTGCTAAGATGCAATTGGGTGCCCTATAGCATGAACAATTCTTACCAAAAATTGCTGGTGAAAGTAAGGTCTCGATCAGAAACAACAGAATGAGGCATTCCATGAAGCTTGAATACCTGATCCATGAAAAGTTGAGCCACAGTGGAGGTTTTAAATGGGTGTTGAAGAGACTAGAAATGAGCATACCTAGAAATACAATCAACTACCACCATGATGATTGATTTATTACTCAATTTAAACCCACAATACAATCCATAGAGATATCCCTCCAAATAGCAGGTGGGATCGGAAGCGGTTGTAGTGTTCCAGGAGCTTTGGTTGTTTCTCCCTTTTTTCATTCACAAACATCACATTCTGCCATGAAATTCTGAACGTCTTGTTTTATACCATCTTAGAAAAAATAACGTTTGACCCAGTCATGGTTTTAGTAAACCCTGAGTGCCTAGTTGTGGATGTAGTATGAACCTTAGAAATTACAGTGGATTTAAGTTGTGATTGTTTACTTAAATACAAATGACCTTTTTCATGAACCTCATCATTATGCCAAGAGCACCCTGGGGAAACAGGAGAATTGGCTTGGAATTGTTGGATTCGATGCAAAATTTTGGGATCGTGTAGCCATTCCTGGTGAACATATTGCAGTCAATCTAGTACAATGAAGGAGAGGGAAAAAAAGGACCCTTCATATTCATATTTTCTTGAAAGTGCATCAACAACCACATTGTCTTTTCCTTTCTTGTAAATGATCTCATAATCATATCCAAATATCTTAGTCACCCATTTTTTTTGCTCGGAGGAAGGGCGTTGTTCCATAAAATACTTGAGGCTTTGATGATATGTCTTAATTTGGAAGTGTTGCCATGATAGATAAGGGCACCAAAGATCCATTGCATGCAGAGTAGCCAACATTTCCTTTTCATAGATTGATTTTCCCAGATGTTGCTCTAACAGGTGTTTGCTGGCAAAGGCCAAAGGACAACCATCTTGCATAAGGACTTCTCCAATTCCTCTCCCAAAAGCATCACATTCCAAGAAATATTTCTTTGTGAAATAAAGAACAGCCAGGACTGGGGTGGTGCACATGGTCACCTTCAAGGTTTGAAAGGCCTGATCAGCTGTGGGATTCCAAGTGAACAAATTATTTTTAAGGAGAGCAGTGAGAGGTGCCACATTATTTCCATAATTCTTAACAAACTTGCAAAAATAGTTTGTTAAACCTAGAAATCCAAGAGACTTTGGGCGAGGCCAATCTTGCATAGCTTCAATCATTTTAGGATCCACCCTAACACATGAGGCTCCAAAATCACATTTATATTGTTTGAAAAAAAGTTGGTGCCGAGAGAGTAGATGTAGAACTCGATCCACATGAGCAATATGGGTTGTCCAGGTTTTACTATAGATGAGGATATCATCAAATAAAACTAAGACAAAATGACAGAGAAAAGGACGGAAGAAATCCCTATCTGCAAAAATGAAGAAAATGAAATTAGAAGGGAATCAAGGTTATAAGAATGTCCCAAATGTTGATAATAGAGGCAACTTCAGGAGGCCAAATAACATTGCTCCTCATATTGTGCCAAGGGAATAGAGGAACCGAGACAGGGATGATCAAAAAATCCAAACCCCTCATCAAAATAACCTTGTTGTTGATGAAGAAGGAGAGGAGGAAGAGCTAGATCATGAAATCCATTGTCTTGGAGAGACCTCCCCATTCCCTCACTTGACTCAATATGCATATGAGGAGTCTCTCTTAGACATCCAAATAAATGAGTTGAGCAAGGGGGAGAAGGAAAATAGTCGCCCCAACAAATACAACCTCTGGTCTAAGAAGAAAGAAGGGAAGTCTGACATCCCTGATCAGCCTTCCATAGTAGAGACGTCTGCTAAATATGTAGAAAATAGCAGCAAAGAAAAGAAAGCTCGGAATCTCCCACAAATAGCCAAAGACCCCATCCTAGATGTGAGAAAAAATCTGAATCCCCCTCCCTCTTTTAACTTTGAGCATGAAATCTAGAAGATCAGGATCCATGTTCCCTTTTTAGAGCTAGTTAAGCACGAAGACTTCAAAAGGTCCCTCTCTAAGATGTTGTAGTCTGATCCGTCCTACCATTCCATAAACTTAGTAAATATCCAAGATGAAAATCCATCAGTCATCTTAGGTCCCATGGTAGAAGATAGAAATTATTCATCCTCTCCTTTATACACATCACAGAACATACATGATAAGCTGTTGCATAATTGTCTGATGGACTGTGGGGCATCTCATAATCTCATGCCCAAAACTGTCATGGAAGAACTAGGGTTAGAGATCATAAAGGATTATCATGATTTGTATTCTTTTGATTCAAGGAGGGTGCAATGTCTTGGGGTTATCAAAGACCTATTTGTGACCTTGTTTCAGCTACCCATGAAAAGTGTGGTCATGGATATTGTGATGGCTGACATTCCTCCCAAGTTTGGCATGTTTTTGTCAATATATTGGATTAAAAATCTTGGGGAAACCTTGCAGATGGACCTCACATATTATACCATTCCAGTGTTGGTAGGGGAGCTTAGAAGACTATACAGAGAGGCTCAGTTGGCCTATATTATTAGTGATGAATATGACCCCACCAACCATCCTATATTTTCACTTCACACCGCATTGGGGGGCATTTTGTTGTAGTTCACTGATGCTCATGAGCATGCTTTTAAGCTTAAAATGTAGTCCCTGTTTTTTCATGAAGTTTCTTTCTCCACCACCTCTATCTGGAAAAAAAAATTTGATGGAGCCTCCTCTAAGGAAGTTTTTGGTGCTAAAGTATTCTTTGTTTCACCATCTCAAGAAGCCATATCTCTATCATACAAACTGAAATTTGAAGCTACCAATAATGTGGCAGAGTATGAAGCTCTTGTTTTGGGCTTAAGGGTTGAAAAAGACATGGGAATCAAGGAAATATCTGTGTTTGGAGATGCAAAATTGATTGTTAATCAAATTAGAAATATGTATCAAGCTAAGCATCTCAGACTTAAAACCTATAGGAATGAGGTGTGCGAACTGATTGACAGTTTTTTCTTGGCCTTCAACATTTCATTCATCTAGAGAGAGGAAAATACAATGGTCGACTCTTTGGCTGCCTCAGCAAGTAGTTTCATAATCCCTCTACCACGTAAGCTCATGTATGACATAGAATTAAAATATAGACCCTCTATACCTGATAATGTCAAGCATTGGAAAGTGTTTGAGGATGATCTTGAAATCAAAATATTTCTGGAAACTATTGAGGAGTTTTCAACATTGCATATTGATCAGGACCAGGATTCTGCAAATAGTCCCCATTATAATGAGTTGTTGAGTAAAATTGTTGATCATCACATTGTCTAGTTACCCAACAATCACATACCCAAGGGTCTGGTCCCTTTAGAAATATTTTTTGACAAAAATGATGTGGCAGTAAAGGGTAAAATCTCAAATGATGATGTTGATGTGGCTGAGTGCAATATTGGCACAGAGCAAGACCCAAAATTTGTCAAATTATCAAGCAACCTGTCAAGAGAGCAGAGGGCCAAGTATACTGAGCTATTAAAGGAATTTGTTGATGTGTTTTCCTAGACCTATGAAGACCTCAGAACATATGACACCAATTTCATTGAACACAAGATCCCACTGAAGGAGGAAGCCAAACCTTTTAGGTAGAAGTTGAGACAAATAAATCCTATGTTACTGCCCATTATGGAAAGGGAGGTGAAGAAGCTTTTTGATGCTCAAATTATTGTGCCTTTGATATATTTTGAGTGGATATCCAACCTGGTCCTAGTGACAAAGAAGAGTGGAGAAATCAAACTCTCTGTCGACTTCATAAATCTGAACGAGAGCTCTAGGAAGGAGAATTACCCGCTGCCAAAGATGGAACACATATTTCAGAGAGTAACTGGTGCATCTAGAATTTCCATGATTGATGGATTTTCTAGCTACAATCAGATCTCTATCCTTCCTGAAGACAGAGAAAATACAACCTTCACCACTCCCTGGGGCACATTCATGTACACCAAAATTCCCTTTGGATTGATGAACGCAGGGGTAACCTTTTAGCGAGATATGGACATCGCCTTCATTGGGGAGAAGGATAAATTAGTGGTCATCTATCTAGATGACATAGCAGTGTTTTCCAAATCTAATAAAGAACATCGTTGTCATGTGACGAAATTATTCTTGAAATGCAGAATATTTGGTCTCTCCTTAAATCCCAAGAAGTCATTGTTTGCCATGAAAGAGGGAAAATTGTTGGGACACATAGTATCAGCTGACGGGGTCAAAATTGATTCAAGCAATTTTGAAGCTATCCAAACCTTATCACTTCCTAGATCCAAAAAGGAAGTTTAGCCCTTCCTAGGAAGAATTATTTTTCTGAGAAGATTTGTTTCAAATTTTGCCAAATTGGTGAAGCATATCACAGTCATGCTCAGAAAGGGAAATGAAGTAAAATGGACTATTGAGTCTAGAGAATCCTTCAGCTAGATCAAGAAGGCATTGATTGAGGCACCTATGCTTATCAATCTTGATTATTCCAAGGATTTTCTGATTTTCTCTTTTGCTTCTTTTGATACAGTGGAAACTATTTTATTGCAGAAGAATGTTGAAGGGCTGGAGCAGCCAATTTCATTTTTCAGCAGGGCATTGAGAGATGCTGAGGTAAAATATGACATCATGGAGAAACAAGCCTATGCCCTGGTGAAAGCCCTCAAGGATTTCATAATATATGTCCTTCATTCAAGGGTTATTTCATGTGTCCCTTCAGTTGTTGTGAAGGACATTCTCATTCATCCTAACATAGATGGAAGAAGGAGTAAGTGGATTGCCAAAATCCTTGAGTTTGATCTGGAAATAAATCCCACCAGGCTAGTTAAAGGCCTAGGTTTAGAAAATATGTTGGTTGAATCTAATTGCAAAACTTTGGGGGTTAACTTCATCAACACTTTATCAAGTGGTCAGCAAGTTGAGTTTTCTGATAAATATCCACAAGATAGCCCTCCACTCGCAGAATGCACCTGGTACCAAGACGTTATATTTTTCCTGCAATAGTTGAGACCCCTTGATCGTATGGGAAGAAGTAAGGAAAGATATTTAAATCTCAAAGAAATCAAGTATTACCTCATTGACTAGGTCTTGTATTGGAAATACCCTCTGGGTGTGCTTTTCAGATATATAGACCCACAAGAGGCCCAAAAAATTGTGTTTGATTTCCATGACATTTTGTGTGGAGGAAATCACTTTTGGAGAACCACAGCCTACAAAATTCTTAGGTCTGGGTACTACTGGCCCACTTTATTCACTGATGTCTGTGAAAAAATAAAATCTTGTATCAAATGTCAGAAATTCTCTAGAAAGCAACAGCTCAAATTTCTGCCATTGAATCCTATGGAAGCTTCAGGACCCTTTCAGCATTGGGGCCTAGACTTCATGGGGGAAATTCATCCTGCATCAAGTAGTCAGCACAGGTGGATCTTAACTGCCACAGATTATTTCACCAAATGGATAGAAGTTATCCCCACAAGGAATGCTTCTCATAAAGTGATCATTGGTTTCCTGGACGATATTATTGTAAGGTTTGGTTGTCCAAATAGAATCATCAGTGATAATGTTGCATCCTTCAAGTTTGAGCCATTGATCAAATTATGTGAGTAGTTCGGGATTACACTAATCCACTCTACCCCTTATTATCCCCAAGGCAATGGATTAACAGAGTCCTCTAACAAAATCTTGATAAATATCATTAAAATATTGTTAGAGGACAACAAAAAAGCATGGGATTCAAAGCTCAAATTTTCTTTGTGGTATGATAGAGTTACAACAAAGAGGTCCTTGGGAATCTCTCCTTTCCGGCTCGTATATGGGACTGGAGCAGTTTTTCCTTCTCACTTTGCCCTTCCTGTAGCGAAATTATTTCAAGACTACCAAGGTGAGCCTGATGATATGATCCGGAGATTTCAGCAGCTGGTAGAAGTCCAACAGATCAGAGAGAAGTTGTTGGACAAAGTGCATGAACATCAACAAAAGATCAAGCAAGCATTTGATAGAAAGGCGAGAAAAGAGGATTTCAAGTTGGGAGATTTGGTGCTTAAATGGGATGCGCCCAAACAGTACAAAGGCAAGCACAAAAAATTTGAAGCCTTATGGATCGGGCCCTTCAAAATCTTTGAAACATGTCGAAATAACACTTACAGACTACAGACTTTGGAGGGAAATGAAGCTTTTGGTGGACTTGTAAATGGGCGTTTTCTAAAGAAGTTATTTATTTGAGCCTTGAGTGTCTTCTATGTCTTTGTAAATATTGTTTTTCCTTTGTTTCGGCTTTAATAAGGGACTCCATAGCCCAACAGTAAGGCACTGAAACTGCAAAAGAGTTATTGGCATATCACAGGGAGCAATCCATTCCCCATGGAGCCTAATGTTATCACATTTATTTGTAGTGTGGGGGGTGTTTTCGTAAGAAGTTGGCCCCTTGGCAAAGTAATAAAATAAAATGGGAAAAAAACCCAAAAATCGGCCTATATCTTAAGTCGGAGGTGTGATGTGACCATTTAGCGTGATGTGATAAGACGCATGCAATTTTGGGCAATCAAGATTGGTGCACCTCAAATCGATAGTCATTCATTGTATCGGGGCTTGAACATGCGCATAGGATAAAATTTGAAGGGCGGGCCGGGAACGAAACCATGCTTTCTTAAAGTTGTTATGTGTCATCCAAAGACACACATCGGGCCCAAAAGCGAGGAAGTTTCAAACTGCTTTTTGCAGCCCCGATATGCGCATGTGCTTATTATGTCCTATACTAGGTTGACAAGTGGCCCCTCCTTTATCACTCTCGCTCCATCCACCTATATTCCACTCACTATTCCATCGGTACCTATCCCCTTCTCATTTCCCACCACCTATGCCATCTCGCCCCACATCATCTCCATCCCAGTCCACCTCATCTCCCACGCATGCAGCCCCTGCCCTATCCACATGGCCACCTCCCGACCGCTATTTCATGCATGGCACGCCAATCATAATGTCATATTCCACGTCCTACAAGTGCAGAGTTGACTTGAGCCTTCCCTGATCCCAATAAAGTAGTTATTGAGGATGGTTGGTGGTAGTTGAACATTGTTTCTACCATAAATAGAAAGCACATGAAAGGACTATCAGTTAGTCAGCTCATCAATGGGTCCGTTCTAAATCTCATTTGTGTATGATCTAGGTTCATCTCTAGATAGAGACTGCATGCACAGCCTATCAGGAATCATGCATATGTAATTCCTTCAATGCAGCAACTCAAGTATTCTTCGATGATGTTTTTTTGCGTATAAATACTCAGTTTTGATATTATTGTAAGTGTCAATGGTAGAGATATGCTCCTAATTGTAAATTTTTTATGAGGCCTCTGGTTCTCTGATTATGTATAATTACTTGAGACTTCTTGTTTAATGGTAGTCAGTTCCCCCTTCATTTATTTGCTTCTGATTCTGAGAGCTCGGGCATGGATGATCCAGTCGAGTGTTGTGAATGTAGTGTAATGTAGGTTTGATTGCAGTGGTTGTTACAACATTTTTCAATTTCTTAAAGTTATCAGATCCAAGAGGATCTTGCGTCTGAATCTTTTCCTCCATAGGCTTTTGGAAGACCTGATGTCCATAGCATACCTTCACGTTTTCCTCATGTTCTTCCACCTGCTCACCACTATACAAACTTACTGACTAAAGTTAGATCAAGAACTCATTTATATACGTGTATCAGCCCAATGTTTCTACATTAAAGAGATATAATATTGAGATTACATCCATTAGACCACCCTTTAAAACTATTCACTGTGACATATAGACTGATGGGCCTTGGGCTTACCTCTGTAGCAATCCAGAGGTGACTTCCAATGCTAACAGAGTTCATAAATACTTTCCATACTTTGCACACCAAGTTGGGTATCAAAGGCTCTAAGTGGCATATGATTCTGAAATACCATGGAGCTCTACACAGGTACATCCAAACTAAAATGGATTTCCTAAAAATCTCATCATTGGGAGTTGCCTATCGATATGCTCTCAAAATTAAGCAAAAATTTAGGCACTAGAACAAATGGGAATTTGGGTCTACAAATATGCAACAACCAAAGCACGATAAATATGGCCCTAACCAACAATGTCTATACAACCACTCCAAGACACAAGACAAAAAGGGTAAAGTAAATACAAAGAATGACACTAGGAAGTGGTGTGACTTCCACAAAATCCCCTAGCACAACACCAATGAATGTCGCTCAAAACATTCATTGGTAGATCAGATCAAAGACACGGAGCCGAACCTTGATTCAGAATATGATACAGAAAATATTGAAACTAGACAGATCCTTGATGCATACCCCACTACTACTATCACGACCACAAACATTCAGCTAGAAGAACCAATAGATCCTGAAGAGGGGGAGCGCCTCTTCCATTCATAGATATGGGTGAAGGGGACCCCTAATAATGGTATCCAGAAGAACCTCACCTCATCTAACGTTGTCAAACAATCGGGGTTGTTGACAACACCACACCCGCAACCATACAACATCGGGTGGCTTCAACAGGGACGAGATCTTTGCGTCAACCAACAGTGTCACCTATCCTATAGCATCCATCCCTTCAAGAATAAGGTAGTGTGTGATATTTACCCTCTTGATGTCTCTAATGTTTTTTTGGGCCAACTATATATGTGGAAACCTAATGTTGTCTATTATTCTAGACCCCATAGTGTCATTATTACTCTGGGAGGTCATGTCTAGAGTATACTAGAGGTAGTTCTGACTACTTCTCCACCAAAAAAACACCGCAAGGTAATCTCTCATACTGCAAAATCTGTCCTCTTCATAGTCTGTTCAAAGGATGCACATAAGACCACTACAACCACTACAACCTCAACACCTTCTATCCAACAAAAATGGATTGTTGAAGAGACATAAGATATTGTTTCTTTACCTACAATGGTTCCTACACAATGCCCCATCCAGCCTAGAGACAACAGGTTGGTGGAACAAATTTAACCCCTCAAACAACAGGTTTGTGACAATCTTCCACAAGCCAAGAAGCACAACTTCTCCAACAAGGCACACAGCTCACCAAGCGTTAAATTTAGAAAATGCATTCCCCTCTTCCCTGGTCATTCATCGTAATGGAGACCATTGCTTCCTAAGGGAGCGGATTGATCCAGGTGGATATTGGTGGCAACCCACCTATTCCAACTGTCTCCTCTTTTCAGTTTTTAGTGAAACACATTCTTCTGTAATTTTTTGTAATTGTGGGTTTTGTTATCACCATTTAAATTTTGGTGTGAGTTTGAGATTTCAGGGTTGGTGAGGTGCTAGACTGATTTGGAGGTCCGATAAACTTGGGGAACTTCCAAAAATGGAAAAAATGGGTTAAATTTGGAGGAAGTGTTAGGCGAATCAGGCTTGGAAGGGTATATATCACCGTCCTTCGAGATCAACGGTTAGGAAATATTTTTGGGTTGGAAACCGCGTGAAGGTTAAAATTTCTAAGTGTTCCCGAAATTTCAACTGTGGTTTCCCCACAAAGGTACGTGGCGGCCTCAAAGGCATTTCGGGAAGAAAATTGGGTGAACACAAAACTACTCTATCGCACTCCCAAAATCACATGTTCAATGTCACTGAATGGTTCTAATCCTAAGGTCACATGTGAAAATGAAACTTGATGGTAGGTCTAATCATCACGAGACACTCTTTTATGTACCATTCATTCACGCAGTGCTAAGTAGGCACCGCCAAATAACCGATTTAATCCTCATCATTGGAAATCGATGGTCGAACGTGAGAGGCCATTATCCCTATAAGGATTTTCATCAGTAGCCCATGATTGGTACTTGATGGCGACTGTTACTCAAAACACAGATGAAATTAATCTACTTTGGGTAATTGACGGCTTATTCTAGAGAGGGATACCGACAAATCGAATCCTTGAGGGATGTTTTCTCATAAGGTTGTAGTCGAAGAAATACATGGTCTCCTTCAACAAATTGAAATTCAGAGTGACCTTGATATGCTTGTTGCTTCTTGTGATTTTAGACCATGAACAAATTCTCTTTGAGGGCATGGAGAGTAGCCTCTCGAACTGTAAGTGTTTGGTCAACTGCTTGGACCTTCAAGACATCTGGAAGGTATGAGAGAACTAAAGGTGGATTTTTTCCATATACTGCTTCAAAAGGAGTCATGCATGTAGTTGTATGGTAAGAAGTGTTGTACCACCATTCAGCTAGTGGTAACCATTGAGCCCACTAATTTTTCCTTTCTGATGCAAAACACCTCAAATATGTTTCCAAACACTTGTTGACAAATTTAGTTTGACCATCAGTCTGGGGATGATAAGTTGTGTTGAGATCAATTTGGTGCCCTATAGAATGAACAATTCTTGCCAAAAATTGTTGGTGAAACTGGGGTCTCGATCAAAAACAACAGAATGAGGCATTTCATGAAGCTTGAAGACCTGATCCATGAAATATTAAGCCACAGTGGAGGTTGTAAATGGGTGTTGAAGAGACCAGAAATGAGAATACCTAGAAACATGATCAACTATCACCATGATGATTACTTTATTGCTTGATTTAGGTAATCCCACAATAAAATCCATAGAGATATCCCTCCAAATACTAGGTGGAATCGGAAGCGGTTGTAGTGTTCCAAAAGATTTGACTGTTTATCCCTTTTTTCATTGACAAACATCACATTTTGCCAAAAAATTGTGAACGTCTTGTTTTATACCATCCTAGAAAAAAGAGCGTTTGACCCAGTCATGGTTTTGGTAAACCCTGAGTGCCTAGCTATGGGTGTAGCATGAAGCTTAGAAATTACTGTGGATTTAAGTTGTGACTGTTTACTTAAATACAAACGACCTTTGTAGCGAAGCTCATCATTGTGCCAAGAGAACCCTGGGAAAACTGGAGAATTGGCCTGGAATTGTTTGACTAGATGAAAAATTTTGGGATCGTGTAGCCATTCCTGGCAAACAACTTGGAGCCAATCTAGTACAATGAAGGAGAGGGAAAAAAAGGACCCTTCATATTCATATTTTCTTGAAAGTGCATCAACAACCACATTGTGTTTTCCTTTCTTGTAAATGATATCATAATCATATCCAAATATCTTATTCACCCATTTTTTTTGTTCTGGGGAGGAAGGGCATTGTACCATAAAATACTTGAGGATTTGATGATCTGTCTTAATTTGGAAGCGTTTCCCCAATAGATAAGGATGTCAAATATCCATTGCATGCCGACTAGCCAACATTTCCTTTTCATATATTGATTTTCCCAAATGTCTCTCTAACAGGTGTTTTCTTGTAAAGGCCAAAGGACGGCCATCTTGCATAAGGAATTCTCCAATTCCTCTCCCGAAAGAATCACATTCCAAGAAAAAATTCTTTATGAAATAAAGAAGTCCCAGGACTGGAGTGGTGCACATGGTCTCCTTCAAGGTTTGAAAGGCCTAATCAGTTGTGGGATTCCAAGTGAAAGAATTATTTTTAAGGAGAGAAGTGAGAGGTGCAACAATATTTCCATAATTCTTAACAAACTTGCGAAAATAGTCTGTTAAACCCAGAAATCCACGCAATATTTTGAGAGACTTTGGGCGAGGACAATCCTACATCGCTTCAATAGTTTTAGGACCCACCCTGACACCTGAGGCTTCAAAAGAACATTTATATTGTTTCAGGAAAATTTGGTGTTGAGAGAGTAGATGTAGAACTCAATCCACATGAGCAATATGGGTTGTCCAGGTTTTACTATAGATGAGGATATCATCAAATAAAACTAAGACAAAATGACGAAGAAAGGATGGAAGACATGATTCATGAGGTTATGGAAAGTGGAGGGAGCATTACACAAGACAAATGGCATGACCAAAAGCTCATAGTGGCCCTCATGATTTTTAAATTCAGTCTTAGGAATTTCTTCCTCGTTCATACGTATCTGGTGGTAGCCAGAACGAAGATCAATTTTAGTAAAGAAGTAGGGACCACTCAATTCATCCAAGATGTCATCAATGAAAGGAATGGGAAATTTGTCTTTGATGGTGAGTTTGTTGAGGGTACGAATGTTAGGACACATGCGCCAAGAGCCTTCTTTCTTAAGGACCATGACCATTAGTTTCCCTTGACCAAGTTTTGGGAACACTTGGTCATATTTAACCATTTTTGGGACTTCGACAGCCTGTCGAAGATGGAGCGCCAGACGAAGCGGTGATTGCAGAATCTCGGCCCAGTTTTGGGTCCCTTTTGGGTTTTGGGAATATGTAATGGGAAAGGGATGTCGTCCTGTGGTCTCACCCATGCTTGGGACCACTTTTTTAAATGTATAAATAGACATCTAGGCATCTAATAGAGGGTGGTGTCGAACGGTATTGTATATATGTGATGTATTCTAAGTGCAAGTAAGATCTATAAGAGCTTAGTGCCTATATAAGACTTGCAGAAGCTGAGTGCAAGTTACTGTAATAAATTGTAGAAGGCTTTTGTGCTATAACGCAAGGAAGAAGGATCTAGCGAGCTGCACAAATATTATGTCCTATGTGCAGTAGGGGTTGGTGGCTCTGTTCTTGTAACCGCTTGGTCGATGATAATAGGGAAGAAGAGTTGGTGGATGTAGCCCTGGGGTAGGGGTGAACCACGTAAATCTTTGTGTTATTCTTTGTGCTTATCTCTACTTTCGCTAAGTGCTTTGGTATATTTAGATAGATCTATTTATGATTTGTGCTTCTTAGATGTATGTGAATGTAGATTTGATATATATGAAGATGCTTAGTGTTGATATACTGGGTCTGATCTATTTTACTGTTGCTAAGTATTAATATACCTTAGATCTAAGTGAATGATGTGATACTTTATGCTAGTTGCAAAGTATAATAAGGACTGAATATTGATGAATGATCGATGATAAGTGATCTATAAGCGATATAATCACATATATGTGTCCCATCTAAGTTTACAGACACCTGAGTCTTGCAACCACCCCTACCTCTACCTCGGGTGAGACTTCATCTACTTCGCAGGTGTTGATGAAAGGGTTGATAGTTAGAGTTTTGTTGGTGAGATCTTGTAACGTTGAACCCTGGGTATGCCCCTGTGCCAACAAATGGTTCTGTTGTTGGGACCTAAAGTTATTATTGCTGGTAACTAAGGGAAGAGAATCCTTGTGAAAAGATTCAATTGGAAACTATGGAGGCTCTATGCGTAGATCTGTTTCCCTAGTGTGCAGCTTGTTACTTGACCTGTGAAGCTTTGTGCCAAGAAAGGAAGGACATACCTGAAGAAAAGAAGCAAGATATAAACACTTTTTGCTCTAAGAAAGGTAAAAGTGGGAGTTTCTGAAGAAAAGAGGTCATAGCTACATAAAAGAGCTAAGATCTGTAAGCTTTGTGCTCTAATAAAGGTAAGCATAGTTAAAAGGTCTTAGATCTGGAAGCTTTGTGCTTTGTAGAAGTAAGATAAGTGAAAATTTTTGTTTCTAAGGTATGGATCTAGGTGTGTTGATAGATTATGTCCTAGCTTGAAAACTAGGGCTCTGATAGATGAAAGAAAGTTTGATTTGAATAATTTTGATAAGGATAATGATAGATATGTTATACCTATGCATAGAAAGAATGTTTGGACTAATAAATGGATGCAAGATCCTAGAAAGAATATTTTGCAGACTAGCTACCATGATCCTGGTGTGTTGTACAAAAGAATTTAGGAAACATTTAAACTAAAGAGAGGGTTAACCCTCTGTTACAGTTGTAGAAGACTGCCCTGGTGGAAGATCTAGTTGTCTATGTTGCAAATCTTTGGACCATGAAGTATTGGATTGCCCCAGAATGATTACTAAGATTGAAAGAATGAATCTAAATCAAGAAAACCCTAAGGAATATTCAGAAGAGGCAGAACCCTAGCAAGAATCAGAGAAGGTATTGCTACAGATGAAAGACACCTTGAATGATCACCGACATATTAGATTATTAGATATATTTAAAGAAAAAGAATGCATTGAAGCAAGAATATGAGACTTCAACATTGACTCTGTCCTTGATGAAGAGACACAAGTGAACATTATGCCAGAAAGAAATTGGGAAGCTATAGGGAAGCATGCTATGATCCCTTCATTGGGAGGAATAGGACTATTCAGAGAAAAATTGATGATGTTATGTGGAAATCTCGCTCAAATACCTATGACAGTATATGGAACTTCAACAAAGGAAGACTTTCATATTATTAAATTCATTGAAGACAGTGCCCCATTTACCATGTCACTAGGAAAATCTTGGATTTATAGAGATCAAGCCAGAAAGAAAGAAGAAGAAGAAGTCTTATAACATCAGAGACAAGAGTTAAAATATTTCATGACCAGAAGGATCACACAGTTGATTGAAGAAAAGGAGAACAGATCAAAGCTATTTGACTCTAGAAGCTCAAATGTCAAAACTGCAAGAGCATTATAGGACTTACAGAAGATTTAAGTATATGTCTCAGATATAGAATTATTACCCCTGAATCCTAGGAAATAATCTCAGTAGTGCGAAGTGCCTATGTCCATGGAAAATAAGAATCAGACTAGGAAGAGAATCACCGAGACGAACCTCACTAGAAAAAAGGCTAGGAAGCTAAGTAAGAAGAAGGCTAAGATTGAAAAGTTATAGAAGATCCCAGAGTGAGCCTCGCAGAAGGAAAACTTGCATAATTTGAACTTCTCTGAGATATCAGAATAGTGACATAGGCCACTTCGCCGAGGCGAAGCAATATAGTAATTAGAGGCCGATATACCCATTCGATTTCCACTCCTAGCGGATCGAAAAGAATTGATGTCCCATCACTAGACCATTGGATCGTGCCATAATAGACAGAACACAAATTAATGAGGCTCATACCCGTTGCAAATAAAATTGTTGCCAAGATCGCCTATATATCTTGTCGCGCCATGTTCGAAGAACACTTTTGCCAACTGAGAATTTGAAGCCCGTGGACTAGCAAGTGTATACAGTGATCATCGTTCCCTTGTTGTTCATTCCTGTGTAGTTTCTAATATCATTATGACCCAAATAATTAACCCCAAGCGCGTATGTCTGAAGAGCTTAGCGCACTTGAAGAATCTGCGAAGGAAGTACTCGTAATCTCAGGACCGAGAAAATCATGTCAGAAAGAAGATGTTTGTAGGTGTGCAAGCATCATCAACAAGAGGAGTCGCAATCGACTTCTCATGGAGCATGAACTTCCAAAATTGCGGCAGAGATGAGAACAAAGCACTGAGATGATATCATGAATGCCAAGCTAATTCTGAGCATTCTACCTGCCTACCTATCCCCTCTAAGTGGTGCCATCAACTAGGACAGTGTGCCCCGATATTTTTACTATGCTTTGATCACGGTGTACCTCCCAAATGGGATACGTGCGGTTCACGCTGACAAGGATAAGCTCGCAGTATTGAAGGTCAGTGACTTCAACCTTGGAGACTGGAAAGCTTACAACATGCTGACCCCACATAAGTGTTTGACCAGAACTAAAGGCAAGAATTCAAAGATTATCCCGCAGCCATGGACCCAGAACCTCGCACAGTCTACACTGCTTAATGTGTTGAAGATCCGGCACTTCATCCAACACCAGGAAGTAAATGCATGTGTGAAGCTGTTGTTATCCTGCTACCATGGAGGTTACTTATGGTTGAACCATCGCATCACTGTGGATCCGAACTTGATAAATCGGATCACAGGGCTGAGCATGAAGGGCCCTGACCCACGGGACTTTTACCCTGGAAAGACCTCAGACCGGGCATTAGTGCAGAGAATCAAAGAGACTTATGGTGATGTCAAGAAGGGAAGGCAAGGTTACAAGATAAACTCTATCCAGAATGGCGCAGTGCGCTTCACATGTCAATTGATCACAGGCAAGCTAGTTCGCAAGAACCGGCCCACCCAAGTGAATAGATTTGTAGTTGTCCTCGTAGGAAAGTGCATGGAGGGACTTAAGATGAATTGGGTGTAGTACCTTGTAAACCATATAGAGCTTGATTGCAGAGAAGCACAAGACCAAGGGCATGAGTTCCACTTTAGCTAGCTTCTCATACTAATCGCATTCATTGCATGGAAAATGCCAGAAGGTGTGACCTTCCACGACATCGAGCCCTTCAAACCTTTGGCCATGAATTTCAGTACCTTGTGGTACTCTAATGATATGAACAAGCAATGACAATCCAATTCTGTCTTCCATACTTACTACAACCATTTGAAACAAGCCATCCATTCCGAGCCTCGGATGACCCCGAATACCCTCCACAGGTTTTGGCCCTTAATGAAGTTCATCACAGACCGCCACTTTATTTATATAACAACGCATGTTGGTGAGCACAAATAGTAGTTACAGTTCTATTACAAGTTGACCAAGGAAGACATCAAAGAAATCACTAAGGAATGGTCAGCAAAACTCCTTATTCCAGTCAACCCTGCAAAGTTGTCTGATGTAGACAGCTTGGAAGCTAAGTATTAAGATACCTTAGATCTAAGTGAATGTTGTGATGCCCTATTCTATTTGTGAAGTATAACAAGGACTGAATATTGATGAATGATTGATGCTAAGTTCCCTATAAGTGATATAATCACATATCTGTGTCCCAAATAAGGTTGCAAACACCTGAGTCTTGCAACCACCCCTACCTCTACCTCGGGTGAGACTTCATCTGCTTCACAAGTGTTGCAGAAAGGGCCAGCAGTTAGGGTTTTTTTGGTGTGCTCTTATAGCATTGAACCCTAGGTTTGCCCCTGTGCCAACAACCACGAGAGAAGAGGAGGGTCTCTTACTAGGATGGATAACACCTGTGGTCAGCAATTCTTGAACAATTTTCTCAATTTCATTTTTCTGGGAAAAGGGATGACAATAGGGGCAGACATTTTGAGGAAGGATTTCAGGGACAAGGGGAATGGAATGATCATGAACACCACGGGAAGGAGGAAGTCCTTGGGGAGTGGAAAAAACAACTTTATGTTTGGAGAGGATGGATTGTAGGTCCTATGACATAGAGGGTGTCTTAGTGGCTTGAATGTCATGAAATTGTGCAATAGTTCTAGAATGACCTTTTTTGAGGAGATTTTCCATGCAATGGGAATTGATGATCTCCAAGGAACTGACGTCGATGTTGTGGAAATTATATTTTTGGCCCTTCTGGTTGAATTGCATGGTGAATTCCTTAAAATACATGAGAATGGGACCCATATTCCATGATATTCCATGAGAAAACATATGATATTCCATGTGGTACTGACCAATTTGGACATGCACATTTTCACAATGCCCCCCATATTTCATGGACCCACCATTGGCAATCATGATTTGAAAATTATTGATGACACAGATACAAAAATTCATTTCTTGGGCAATGCGGTGATGAATAAAATTATGGGTGCTTCCACTATGAACAAGGATGATGACCTTTCGATGCTTAATGTAACCAATTAGATTGAGGGTTTGGGGAGAAGAGAACCGAGTGAGAGAATTCAAGGAAATGACTGATTCAAATTCAGGAGGGTCGAAGGGTGGGCTCATGTCAGTTTTTTTAGGTGACTCGACCATAGGGCAAGCCTCAATATCATCTTCCAAAACATCCTCATAGATGGACATAAAAAAAAATTGTTCCTTACACTTGTACCTAGGAAAACATTTTTCATCTCAATTATAGAAAAGCCCTTTGAGTTTCCGTTCATCCATTTCTTCCCTGGTCAATTTATAGATCTTTAGTGGAGTAGAAGGAGGAGTGGGAGTGATCCAGGTGGATATTGGTGGCCACCCACCTATTCCAACGGGCTCCTCTTTTCAGTTTTTAGTGCAACACATTCTTCTGTACTCCTTTGTAATTGTGGGTTCTATACTTTTGTGGTTGTCTGAAGCCCTACACATCTTCCAGGTGGATATTGGTGGCCTCCTGCCTAATCCAACTGGCTTATTTTGAATGTTTTCATATGAGCATATCTTGTTGTACTTTCAGAGCCGTTTTGGGGCCCTAAATATTGTTTTTTTGGCTCGCCATAGTCAAACTATATATGAAGTGAAAGTTTGATGGTGTAATGCATAGTTCTTGAAAATACCTTTCCAACAAGATATCACGAGCCTAAAACAGAGATCGTATGCAAAAGTTACGACCTTGAAAAGTTAATGTACTAACTTACCCAAACGGGGCGCACGTGACTTTTTGTGTTTCATCTCCTAGGGTTAGGTTTTTGGATGTCTAGGGTTTTGGCATTCATGTTTATCATAAAAATGCCTTCAGAGGCTCATTGTAATCATATTCTTGCATATGAGCATAGCCATCATATCTCTTCTCAGAGATAAAGCTGCCACCATTCTAACGAGTCTTGCACTTTGTATTTTTATAGTCTCTTTACAATTATTTCATTAATTGAAGTCAATTCTTGTTGTATTTCTCTGTTTCTAGCAATTTTCATGAGTATTTCATTGTAATATCTTTTCTTTCATTTCGTTCCAAAAATAATATGGATCAATGGTATCAGAGCAGGCTTCTCTTGATGATTTTTCAGTGCATTTCCTCAATGAGGTCCAAGTATATCCAGTTGGATCTTGAGTTTGTCTCTCTTGAGGACAATCACTCTCGCATGCCCAAGAAACCCTCGATGGCGACAAAAAAGAAAAAAAGTGGAGAAAAATATTCTATTAACTTGTTGCTTGAGAAATATCTCGCATGACAGAGGGAAGAAATGATGGAGAATTTTGCACACATCCTTCAATGTTTGTCGATAGCAATAGGCACATCTTCATCAAGCGGCCATTTTGGAGGAACCTCTCCCTTCAAGGTACAAATTAATTTTGATATTCCCATATTTGAAGTTTAGATAGATGTGGATTCCCTAGATAAATGGTTAAATAAATTAGAAGGTTATTTCTCTGTTCAAAATTTTTCCGACAGGGAAAAGATCACCTTCACACTCCTCAAGGCTCTCCCCCATGTCAAACATTGGTGGAAAACTTACTGGGAGAAAATTTCCATAGAGGAATCTAGAATGTATGGGGTCGAGCCCACTTGGGATTTTTTTGTGGATGTGGTCAATGAACAGTACTATCTTGTTGATAAATATGAAGACCAGTACATGAGATGGACAACACAGTGGCAATAGAAGAGATAAACAGTGTCAGAGTTCATAAATACTTTCCATACCTTGCACACCAAGTTGGGTATCAAAGACTCCTAGTGGCATATGGTTCTGAAATACCATGGGGCTCTGCACAGGTTCTTCCAAATTGAAATGTATTTCCTAAAAATATCATCATTGGGAGTTGCCTATCGATATGCTCTCAAAATCGAGTAGAAATTTAGGCACTAGAACAAATGGGAATTTGGGTCTGCAACTCTGCAACAACCAAAGCACGATAAATATGGTCCTAACCAACAACATCTATACAACCACTCCAAGACACAAGAAAAAAAGGGTAAAGTAAAGACAAGGAATGACACTAGGAAGTGGTGTGACTTTCACAAAATCCCCTGGCACAACACCGATGAATGTCGCTTGAAAAAATCATCGGTAGACAAGGTGAAAGACATAGAGCCAAACCCTGATTCAGAATCTGATACAGAAAATATTGAAACCAAACAGATCCTCGATGTAGACCCAGCTAGAAGAACCAATAGATCTTGAAGAGGGGGAGTGCTTATTCCATTAATAGATGTGGGTGGAGGGGACCCCTGATAATGGTATCCAAAATAACCTCACCTCAGCTAAGGTCGTCAAACAATTGGGGTTGTCAAAAACACCACACCCACAACCATACAACATCGGGTGGCTTCACCAAGGACGAGATCTTCACATCAACTAGCAGTGTCACCTATCCTATAACATCCATCCCTTCAAGAATGAAGTAGTGTGTGATATTTCCCCTCTTGATGTCTGTGATGTTTTTTTGGGCCAAACATATATGTGGAAACACGATGTTGTCTATTATTATAGACCCCATAGTGTCATTATTACTCTGGGAGGTCAGCTCTAGAGGATAGCAGAAGTAGTTCTGACTAGTTCTCCACCAAACAACATCGCAAGGTAATATATCATACTGAAAAATCCATCCTCTTCACGATCTGTTCAAAGGATGCACAAAAGACCACTACAACCTCAACACCTTCTATCCAACAAAAACAGATTGTCGAAGAGACATAAGATATTGTTTCTTCACCTACAATGGTGCCTACAAAATGCCCCATCCAACCTAGAGACAATAGGTTGGTGGAACAAATTCAGCCCCTCAAACAACAGGTTTGTGACAATATTCCATAAGCCAAGAAGCACAACTTCTCCAACAAGGCACACATCTCACCAAGCGTTAGATTTAGAAAATGTGTTCCCCTCTTCCCTAGGTAGTCAACGTAATGGAGACCATTGCTTCCTAGGGGGGGGACTAATCTAAATGGATATTGGTGGCCAGCCACCTGTTCCAACTCACCCCTCTCTTTAGTTTTTAGTGAAACACGTTCTTCTTTACTTATTTGTAATTGTGGGTTCTTTTATCACCATTTAAATTTTGGTGTGAATTTGAGATTTCAGGGTTGGCGAGGTGCTAGACTAATTTGGAGGTTTAATAAATTTGGGGAACAGCCAGAAATGGAAAAAATGGGTTAAATTTGGTGGAAGTGTTAAGCGAATCAGGCTTTGAAGGGTAGAGATCATCGTCCTCTGAGATCAACGGTTAGGAAATATTTCGGGGATGGAAACCGCACAAAGGTTAAAATGTCTAAGCGGGCCCAAAATTGCAACTGTGGTTTCCTCGCAAAGGTAACTGGCGGCCTCAGACACATTTCGGGGGGAAAAGTGGGTGAACCCAAAACTACTCTATCGCATCCCCAAAATCATGTGTTAAATGTCACTGAATGGGTCTAATCCTAAGGTCACATGTGGAAATGAAACTTGATGGTAGGTCTAATCATCTCGAGACACTTTTTTATGTACCATTCGTTCGCGCAGTGCCAAGTAGGCACCGCCAAATAACCGGTTTAATCCTCATCATTGGAAATCAATGGTCGAACGTGAGAGTTCGTTATCCCTATAAGGATTTTTGTCAATATCCCATGATTGGTACTTGATGGCGACTGTTACTCAAAACACATATGAAATTACTCTATTTTGGGTAATTGATGGCTTATTCCGGAGAGGGATGCCTGAAATCGAATCGCTCGTCAAATTCATGTACAGTTGAAGGAAATAGGCTCATGTTCCCTGGAAAAGTAGAGGGAGATGAGGAGAAAGATCCAGTGGTTTTTAGAAAACTAGGAAATTCGAATAATATGACAGAGCTATCAATTAGAAAGAGAAAAAGGCATGTTGTGCAATTCCTAACAACAAAATCTCGTGCAAAATCTATTGATGAACCAGAATCAGGAGAAGAGATCAGGTTGAATCCTATTACGAGGGATTTGATCATTAATGGATATGTAGATAGATATTACACACAATATGGAAAATTAAAAGGGAAGAAGAAATGAAAGGAGGAGGTTAAAGTGTAAGCAGTCAAAAGAGTTGAAGAAGATCAACCTAGATTGCTTGACACATTAAAGGAATAAATTGAAAAGTTAAATTGAAACTACATGCCAAGCTAAATCGAGTATATTTCGGGGAATCTTATGATATTATAGACAGGTGTCATTCAGTGTAAAGATATCAAATATTTTGGTTTCTATTGGTAACGGTCCCCAGAAAATAAGAGTTTGGTTTTGATAAGTTACTCCCTTTGTAATAGATGTCTATTTTGGAATCTTGGAAAAGATGATCCATTTTTTGGGTCTCATATGTAATGTATCTATATATATTGTTAAAAAGATAAATCAATGGTTGGACTGACCAGAGAAGGGTCTGCCCTTATAGCAAGAAAACTTTGTGATTTCTTATAGATTTTAATATAAGAAGAGAAGGTTTTCTTAGATAGCCGAGATTCATCATGGTGTTGATGTTTAGATGTGATACTGTATTTCATATTCATGAATGTGTTTTTTTTCTCTTTCTCATATTTATTATACTTTTAATGTGTTTATTGGTTCCTGGTTCATAATTTACCCTTGATTGGTGCTCTATTTTCGATAGCCAGCCTTTATGTTTCTTCTTCTAAAAGTTGTACCAAGAGATTTGTCCCCTATTAGATGCCTCTTTTCATAGTGGTTTTTTATTCTCTTCCACTACCATCCCATATTACTTATTTGGTTGATCATACCTATTTTTCCTCTGTTCCCACTGAAATACATAGCTTATAAATCTTCATACGATTTAAGGAATTGACCCCATTTCCCAATGACCCTGCCCTCTTTTTTTGTCCTATTACTTTTAAAATTTATCCTATCGCAGAATATGACCTCTTTGTGTGAATTGCCAAATATTTTGAGTATTTTCAATAGCTATATGCCTGAGAGAAACCTCTCTGGTTGGAAGGGTCAGAATACAACCTAAAGTTGGTTGAAATAGTTACCTCTGTCATTTTTTTATCAGTCAAACACATTTACAAAGTCCTAACATGTTGGTGTCATTGTCTAGGATCGAAAGTGAAATCTTCCCTGAGAGAAACGACAAAGTTCATATCTAAGTATTGATGGTGAAAAGTATTCAAACACAAAAATACTATACATCATTCACATGGCGACTCCATTTTCAAGAATCTAGAATTCAAAATTTTCATGGAGACTCCATTTTCCAAAGACTTGGTAGCCTGAATATTTTATTGGCAACTCCACTCAAAATTAAAATGTGATTTAGAGACTCCACTGGAAGATGAGACCCTTTAACAAAAGGTATGAAAGGATATCATGGGAGAAAACAAGTACCTGAAGTTGAGTTTTTTCCAACACATAATATTTTTTGTTATTAATTGCCTTTTGTCTTTTCCTGAACATTCTAAACAAAGTTTTCTTTACCTGCTGCATGCAAATGATGATCATGAGAATCTTGAAATTGTATATCCTCCTCTTAAAGTTATACATATATATCCTCAGTGTATCACTGATTTTGATAAAAAAAAATCCATCTGATCCATGTGATAACCATAACCAAGTTTATGAGCCTCATGAAACCAAGGCTTATATTTCACCTCCTGTACTTGATCCAACACCCTCCAAGATTCAGCATAGATACAGACCCTTAAAATTATCTCACATCCTTCATGATTTTCCTCCAAATCACTATAAGTACCTACCTATGTTTGATGGAGAACCTGATGCCATCAAAGCTAAAAAACACATCCATGAGTTTGAAAATTTTATAGATTTGTTTGAGATTGACCATGATGATTTTTGTATGAGGGCCTTCTCTCAATCCTTGAAAGGAGATACCAAAGAATGGTTTAAAATTTTGCTGCTAGAGACAATTAGCTCATGGGAATAATTGAAGAGTGTTTTTTCGAAGTTTTGGGGCAAGAAGAAATATTTGGATCTACAACTTACAAAATTCTATGCCTTAAAAAGGTAGAGAAATGAAACTATTTCTACATTCAGTAGAAGGTTTTTCAGTATTTATCACAATTTTCCCAAAGAAATTCAACCCTCTGAAGATGTTGCCAAGCTCCATTATGCAACTACTCTTCATACAAATTTGTATTTCCTCCTTATGTAAAGAATACCTAAGTCCTTACAACAAATATTTAATGATGCTCAAGAGATTCAACACAATATCCAAGCATGTGAACAGATTCGAAATGAGGGGTTGGATGCTCAACATGAAAGGGAATATGAACAGAAAACAGTTGATTGGAATCCTGAGAATAGAGTTGATAATTTCATAGGTCCTCTTGAAGTTTTAAATGTTAATGATTTTGCAAAGGATTATATTCCACTTATTGAAATAGAGGACACTAATGTAGCTTCTGATCCACCCCATGATAAGCATGGAGTTGATTGTTTTATATATTCATTTATAGACAAGCAAGAAGATGAGTTTACAAATCAGTCTATTGAAGAGCAAGTTGATGTTCCAAGTTTGTTCTTGTTAGATGACATTGCAAACATTGTTGATTTGCCTATATATGATTAATATAATGATGATTGTGATGTTAGATTCTTGGAACAACTAGTTGCATGCTCTCTATCAGAAAATGTTCCTTTTCAACAGTATATTGAGGGCAATCAACTTACATATTTACAGTTACAAAGAAGAAATTTTTTAACCAGTTGAAGGAAATCCTTTACCTTTATGCTTTCCTTCATTTCAATTATTGAAAAAAAATTCTAAGATCATCATCGAAGCAAAGGAATGTGTATTGATGTCAAATCACACTGATTAACTGGAACAAATTGACAAGAAATTGCAACAATCTTCTCATGTGTTTGATGACCCTGTTATTTGTTATGTAGAAGGTCTTGTTAGTTCAAAATTGTATCCATTGGTCGAAGATGAACTTGAAAATGAGTTTGTTCATCAATCCAAAGAAATTGAAAAATGTGCATATGACAGCAGTGGAGAAAATGAAGAAGGTTTTGAATCAGGTTGAAGAACCTTGCCATTGTGTTTTGCTTCTTTCAAATTGCTGAAACAAAATGTTTATAATGTTTCAGATCAGAAATCCTCCATGCATAATGTTGAATATGAAGAAATAAGTGGACTTGAAAATGAAATCTATCTTCCATTATGTTTCTCTTCATTTGAATTGTTGAAAGCCAATCACAAGAAAACAAAGAAAGTTGATAAAAGAATTGTTGTTCAAAGTCATTTGCCTTCTCTTGAAATTGATGAATATATTCAACAAAATTTTTAGCAAAACAAAGTGCTTCAAAGTTGTTTTTCATCCCCTATGAATGATGTGGTTGTTCAAATTCCAAGTGGCCCAGACATGGATGAGGATTCTGAAACTACATCTATGGAGACTTCAAGCAGTGAACAAACAAATGACATAGAGTTTCAGTAAAGCAAAAAAAAAAATGTATGCCACTTTTCAATCAGAAATACAGAAAGATAATGAAGACGCAGTTCTTTTATTTGATTCCTTTGAAAATCGTGGTTTTAAAAATGAATCCATGGGAACTCTAGACTATGAAATAGTTCATGCTATTAGATTTTCACATTTTCAAGTAGATTATGGGAAGGATTTTATTTCCATTCATTTATTTGAAAGTCAAAATGATAGTCCTCAAGCAAATTTCCAGAAGGTTGATAAAACCAAATCAGAATTGTTTGATGAACAAGAAGATAGCCTTGATATACATAATATGGTTGTGATATTCAAAGATGATCAAGAATGTATGAATGTTTTTGTTGATATGCATGGAATATTAGACAAACCTATTGTTGCCAGTTCACTTGAGAATGTTCTCAGAACTGAAGAAGTAGAGCAAGAACAACAAACGATTGTGAAGGAGACTTGTCTTTTTGTTCATCAAGAAGAAATGGTTTCTCATGATTTTTATGACCCTGTGACATGTTATATGGAGTGTTTTAATAACAAGAATTTACAGCTTATGATGGATCATAAGATTATAAATAAAGATGATAATCAACCAACGACAGTGGTGAATATGAATTGCTTATCACCAGGGGTTTCATTTTGGTCAATACTATCTTATGATTCAAAAGATTGTTATTTTTAGTAGTCTCAACAGATTTTTCATCTTCTTGGTGGCAATCAACTAGTTAAATCACATGAAAACAACGATGCAGTGGAAAGAGTGAAACATGATTGTTATTTTGTGCATGTTTTAGAGGACCCATTTGCATTTTTGTTGGAGGTAGTAAATAGTCCCAATGTTTATGAATTTTTTAGATTTGAATTCGTATGTAAATTCTTGAATGAATTATCAGTAAACAGGCTTTGGAGCAAGCGTGTGCAAAAAAACGAGAAAATAGATCAAATTCTTGCATGGTTTCATTGGAATTATGTTTTAATTTTATTGGGAGCTCATTTCAACCATTAGGATAGGTAGGTGTGATTAAGCTTGATGATCAAGCATTTTTTCAAAGTTTAGATTTTCAAATAAAGTGTCTAGTTATATTTTAGTAGTATATCCAGCGTTCAATCTCCAGGTGAAAGTAGTGGGCAGACTTCGGTTTTTAGCAGGCATTGGTGACAGGTCAGAGCAGGGTACACACCCGTTTTGGGAGCATCTCAATGGATCAGGCACAGGGTCTATGCATTCTTTGCTACCTCACTAGGAGGATAGAATCACCAGTTAGAGCCCATGTTATCACCATTTAAATTTTGGTGTGAGTTTGAGATTTCAGGGTTGGCGAGGTGCTAAACTAATTTGGAAATCCGATCAATTTGGGGAACTGCCAGAAATGGAAAAAAGGGTTAAATTTGGTGGAAGTGTTAGGCAAATCGGGCTTGGAAGGGTATAGATCACCATCCTCTGAGATCAATGGTTAGGAAAGAGTTTTGGGTTGGAAACCACGTGGAGGTTAAACTATCTAAGCGGGCACAAAATTTCAATCATGGTTTCCCTGCAAAGGTACGTGACGACCTCAGACACATTTCAAGGAGAAAAGTGGGTTAACTCAAAACCACTCTATCGCACCCCCGAAATCACGTGTTAAATGTCATTGAACGGGTCTAATCCTAAGGTCACGTGTGGAAATGAAACTCGATGGTAGGTCTAATAATCTCAAGACACTTGTTTATGTACCATTCGTCCACGTAGTGCCAAGTAAGAGCAGCCAAATAACTGATTTAATCCTCATCATTGGAAATCGATGGTCGAACGTGAGAGGTCATTATCCCGATAAGGAATTTTTTCAGTAGCCCATGATTGGTACTTGATGGTGACTATTACTCAAAAAATAGATGAAATTACTCTATTTTGGGTAATTGATGGCTTGTTCCAGAGAGGGATACCTAAAAATCGAATCGCTCGTCAAATTCATGTACAGTTGAAGGAAATAGGATCATGTTCCATAGAAAAGCAGAGGGAGCTGAGGAGAAAGATCCAGTGGTTTTCAGAAAACCAGGAAATTCGAATAACATGACAGGGATATAAAGTAGAAAGAGAAAAAGGCATGTTGTGCAATTCCTAACAACAAAATCTCCTGCAAAATCTGATGATGGACTAGAATCAAGGAAGAGATCAAGTTAAATCCTATTATGAGGGATTTGATCATTAATGGATATGCATATAGATACTGCACACAAGATGGAAAAATAAAAGGGAAGAAGCAACGAAAGGAGGAGGTTAAAGCTAAAGGAGTCAAAAGCGTTGAAGAAGATCATCCTAGCTGGCTTGACACATTAAAGGAAGAAATTGAAAATTTAAATTGAAACTGCATGCCAAGCTAAATCGAGTATATTTCATGGAATCTTATGATATTATAGACAGGTGGCATTCAGGGTAAAGATCTCAAATATTTCAGTTTTTGTTGGTAACAGTCCCTAGAAAATAGGAGTTTGGTTTTGATAAGTTACTCCCTTTGTAACAGATGTCTATTTTGGAATCTTGGAAAAGATGATCCAGTTTTTGGGTCTCATATGTAATTTATCTATATATATTGCTAAAAACATAAATGAATGGTTGGACTGACCAGAGAAGGGTCTGCCCTTCTAGTAGGAAAAAATTGTGATTTCTTATGGATTTTAATATAAGAAGAGAAGGTTTTCTTAGATAGTCGAGATTCATCATGGTGTTGATGTTCAATATGTGTTGTTGTATTTCATATTCATGAATGTGTTTTTCTACTAGTGATGATATTTAAGAAAAATAAAGAATTCAACTTGATGGTGCTCTTTCTCATATTAATTATAGATGTTATGTGTTTATTGGTTCCTAGTTCATAATTCACCCTTGATTGGTGCTCTGTTTTCGGTATCCAGCTTTATGTTTCTTTTTATAAAATATGTACCAAGAGATTCATCCCTTGTTAGATGCCTCTTGTCATAGTGGTTTTTTCTTCTCTTTTGTTGTCAACCCATATTACTTATTTGGATGAACATCATACTTATTTCACCTATGTTCCCTATGGAATACATAGCTTATAAATATTCATACGATTTTAGGAATTGACCCCATTGCCCAATGGCCCTTCCCTCTTGTTTTGTCCTATCACTTTTAAAATTTATCCTATTACAGAATCTGACCTCTGTGCGTGCATTGCCAAATCTTTGATTATTTTCAATAGCTATATGCCTGAGAGATCCCTCTCTGGTTGGAAGGGTCAATTTTCAACCTAAAGTTGGTTGAAACGGTTACCTTTGTCGTTTGTTTATTAGCCAAAAAAATTTACAGATTTCTAATAGTTTCTACACTTTTGAGGCTGTCTGAATCCCTACACATCTTCTAGGTAGATACTAGTGCCCCCCCACCTAATCCAACTGGCTTATTTTGTATGTTTTCATGTGCTTCCGGAGCCATTTTGGGGCTCTAAACAATGTATTTTTGGCTCACCATAGTCAAATTGTAGGCACAATCAAATTTTGACAGTGTAATGCATAGTTCTTGAAAATACCTTCCCAATGGGCTATCATGTGCCTAAAATAGAGATCATATGAAAAAGTTACGACCCTGGGAAGTTAATGTACTAACTTACCCAAACGGGGCCCACATGAATTTTGGCATTTCATCTCCTATGGTTACTTTTTTGGATGTTTAGGGTTTTGGCCTTCATTTTTATCACAAAAATACCTTCAGAGCCTCATTGTAATCATCTTCGTGTAAATGAGCGTAGTCGTTACATCTCTTCTTAGAGATAAAGATGCCACCATTCTAGCGAGTCTTGGACTCTGTATTTTTATAGTCTCTTTACAATTATTTCATTAATAGAAGTCGAGTCTTGTTGTATTTCTCTGTTTCTAGAAATTTTCATGAGTATTTCATTGTAATATATCTTCTTTCATTTCATTCCAAAAATAATCTGGTTCAGGGAGTGACTGGTTTAGTGCGAGGAATAAAGGAGGGCTTTTGGGTTTGAGAAGAGACAGCCTATTTTTCTTCCTTAGATATTTTAGTAGCTTCCACCTAAATATGAGGCTGATCCATGAGGACATGGGCACAAATATAATCCTTGAGTCCACTGATAAAAGATTCTCAAAAAAAATAATCATACATGCCCTCTATATGGAAAGCCAATCCCTCAAAAGAAGTTATAAAGTATTCTATTGTGCCAGATTGTTTCAAATTTGTAAAACAACCTAAATGGTTGGTTTCAGTTTCAAAGAGTTCATAAGTATCTACCACAAATTGTGTCCAAGCCAATACCCTTAGCAGACATTTTTTCTCCATTTCCACTATTTCCAACATTCTTGATCTATATAGATAACATCATACCGGAGTTTGGCCAACTCATCGATAATGCCATACAAAGAGAAATAATGTTCCATTTGAGTTAACCATCCAGTGGGATCCAATCCATCAAATTTTTTCACATCCACATGTGGAAGGCGTAGGTCACACTGAAAGTGATGGGGATGAAAATTCTAGGAATTAGAGAAAGTTTCACCTTTGGAGTGCAAAGGTGTGTCAGAGGAGGGAATATCTGTAAGGATATTCAATTTGGCACAAATCATTGTAGGGAAAGATGCAAGATTACTAGTGAAGCATTCAAGCTGGGTAGTGAGGTCCTGTTTGATGGTTTCCATTTTGGCGTCGATGGAGGAATGCATGTTTTTATTGATGGTGGAAAAATTGGCACTGAGATGCCTCACTTCTTGTTGGGTCTCTGTGAAATTAGAGGACAAGGAATTGAAGTGAGCTTCCAAGTCTTGTCTATGGGTGTGGGCCATGATGAAGAGGGAAAATGAAAAGGGACGTGTGGGACCACAAAGAAAATCGGTTATGGGTGAAGTGTATCATGACGATCAGGGCAGTGAGGGGAATCTAATGGGGTAAGGCACAAATAAGGGTGTTGGAAGGGGGTCAGGTACACAATGTTATCACATGAAGTTGTCATGGTTCATTTATAGTTTGTGCAGGCTGGCCAACTCCTTTGTTTGCACAAGAAAAACCCATGAGTGAAAATGCAGCACTTAGAGAAGTCCATTTCGAATCTTGAAATACAATCAAGCAGACACGCTCGATTTTCAACAGCGGAGATCCCATGTATAGTTCATATCAGTGGCTCTCAGGCAGTCAGAGTTTCAAATTCGTGCAAGGATTAACGATTAGACAGAAGCCTCGAAGTCCCGAAGTTAACGAGAGGCTACCACATCAGCCGAGAGAAAGTGACTTCGGGAGATTTCCATCCAAGCGTCTCAAAGTCCCAAAGTAAATCTGAGCCATTGAAGGTTGAGGAAATGCGTCAAAAGATTTAACACTTTGGAAATATGACACTTTGAAGGATTGTGTGAGCAAGAAAAAGAAATATCTCGAATCTTCAACTCCCGAAGTGAATCTCGATCGTCCAAAATAGGAGAACGCATGGAGGTGGATCTCTCACTTCGGAGATACAATGCTCCGAACATGGATGATTTTAGGGGCTAAATTTCGCTCATGGGCTAATTTTCCATGGTTTTTCCAAAAACGAGATTTTCTATTTTAAAAATGATTCGCCCAAATTCTATAGGATAAAATTATTTTACCTTAAAAATCGCCAAAATTTTATAAAAACTATATAAAATACCTAGAAATTTGAACTTTAAAAAAAATATATCGCCAAACATTTATAGTTGACATATGAAGGATTAGTAATATTCGCCAAGGTTTCTACATTTTAAAATAAATTTCCATCCTTAAAATCATCCTTGGCTCTGAAGGATTATAAGAGTTATGCATTGAAAAGGCTCAAAGCCTAAACTCCCAAAGTGAATCTCGGTCATCCAAAAAAAGAAGACACGTGGAGGAAGATATCTCACTTCAGAGATACGACGATCCGGAGGATTGTAACAGATATGCATCAAAAAGGCCCAAATCTCAAACTCCCAAAGTAATTGTGGACCAATGATCTCAAATCAACAAGAACCATTGATATTTGCAGCGGTATCACTGGAAGGCCCAAATTGTTGAAGTTAACGAGAGACTACCATATCAATCAAGAGAAAGTTGTGACTTCGAGAGATTTCAATCCAAACATCCTAAAGTCTAGAAAAGTTGATGTCTTGAATTAATGTCAGGATGACACGTCGCTTTGGGCCCTACCAACTCCATGAGTGTTTTTCAGGTCAACACATGGCTCTCATCCATCACTAATTGTGACATTACATAGCGTCAAACCACCATGTCAAAATCGAAAGATCATCCTCTAGAAGGTATTCATGCTCAACATTTAAATCTCTCAAGCATCAAAATTGGCTCCATATCTAAGCATGGTTTAAAGGTATTCTGGAGTTAGTAGACAGATAAATTTTAGCGGGGGCGCTAAAACAGCAGGGTTTCCCAGATCGTAGATTTGCATTAGATCGACGACCACACTTCATTGTGGGGACAGAACATGCCTGAATGTTAAAACCCTAGAGCGCTCCCACAATCAAAACCATGGTATAGAGAAATAGGTACGTGGCAGTTGGTGGTGTATTGTGGGGGCTGAAGCGGTGTGGACCCAAACTATCCTTGGTAGCTTCCACAATCACGTGCTTATATGGGGTCCAATCTGAGATCAACGCATGGAAACATAAATTGGGTGTTAATATAAATCATCAAAGGAGCATCACAAGGAGGATCAAAGCATTAGTAGACCATGACCAGTCTATCACTAGAGAAAAGAGAACAATCAAATCCCCCCCCTCCTTTAATGGAAGCATGGAGGTACCGACCAAGGAGACATAAAATTGTCAGCCCGAAGTACCACAGAGGGCAGTTTTTCCACATCCTGATACCAAGAAGAAATCAATTAATGAAAGAAGGATCGATGGTTGAACTATCGGCTACCCCCATTTAAATGGAAGCATGGAGGGTCTGGTTGAGGAGACAAAAAAATATTAGCCTGAAGTACCATAGAGGGAATTTTTACCACATCCCAATCCCAAGAAGAAATTAGTTAATGAAAGAAGGATTGGTGGTTGAATGATCAACTAGCCCCCTTAAATGGAAGCATGAAGAGTCTGGACGAGGAGGCAGAAAGATGTCAGCTCGAAGAGCCATAGAGGGCAGTTTCTCCTGCACACCCATACTGACCAGAGTTTCCTTCTAACAAAAGGAACAGGACAGAAAAGAGAAGACACCAGCTATTGTCTTGATTATAAAGACATCATATGAATGATTTGAGAGCGTCGGATGGTTGAGAAGACCTCCCCTTTTTGTAATATTTTAACTAAGTAGAGTTGTTCTCTGGTTATGTATGGGACTTGAGACATTTTTGTTAATAGAAGTCAATTTCCCTTTCATAATATTGTCTCCTATTACTCTGAAATGCTCATGATTGTATGATCCATATGAGATGTTGTGGTTATGTTATAATGTATGTTTGATTATAATGTTGCTATGAATGTTTTTTAGTGTTTTAAACTTTAGTTTCAAGAGGTTCTTGTGACTGAATTTTTCTTTCCTTTGATTATAATGTTGCTATGAATGTTTTTTAGTGTTTTAAACTTTAGTTTCAAGAGGTTCTTGTGACTGAATTTTTCTTTCCTTGGTTGCTTAAAGGCCTTATGCTTATATCAGGCCTATCAACCTTCCTCACTAAGTCTTCCTTCTATTCACCATTTATCCTTAAACCACTGACTGAAGTTAATCAAAACATCGTTCACTTATGCATGCTAGCCCAGTTTTTTGTGTTAAAACATCTTGATGCGGAGCTTTGCCCATTTGACCTTTCATCATTAATTCACATTCACAAACCTTTTTATGGGTACTGGGCATATCCTCTTGCAATCTGAGGGTGACTCTCAGTGATAACATTCTTGGCGTCATTTTTGAGGAATGAATTGAAGACATTTCCCTGGGATTGAATGACAAAGCAATATTGATTATGAAGATCCATTAGAATTATGTACGTTAAATATTGCATCTTGCACCTGGTGAATCCATTGTTTCAGTTGTGGCTCCCAAAGGCAGACACACAAGTTCTACTCTACATCTACCTATGGAAACACCTAAATCTGACCCAAAGAAGATTATCAAGAAAGGAAAGGCTTCTCAAGAAGGTTATTTAGCTATTTTACCAGGTGCTCCAGGTCTTTTACATGACTCTACTTTTAAAACTCCATAGCCGTATCCAATTATCCTCTTTTACCTTTTGTTGAAGTGTCTGAAAGTTTTAATTTTGAAATTTTTCCTGTTGAATACTCTTCTCTTAGCCCCAAATTGAATGAAGAAAATTTTGAAACCCTTTCTTCTCCTGATGTTGTAAGTTGGTTCAGGATTGAGAATCTTGAATATTTTCCTACTTTGGGCCTTCCTACTTCTCCTCCTATCAAATTTGGTGTGACTCAAGAAGAGGAAGCCTCTTTTCCATTGAACCTTATACCATATTCCTCCTAGAATCAAACCCTTCCTCTTTCTCCAAAAATCCAAGATACATTTGTATCTTTCAAAACTCCATCTCCCCCTTGTTCTCCTACAATTCACAACCCAATGGTAGGTGATAATATTCCTAGAAATAGGATGGATGCCATAGTGGCTGCTAGATATGCCCCTCTTATTTTACCCCATCCTATGAATTCTCTCCCAGTTGGAGACTACCTTAAGTACATGCCCAAGTTCACAGGGGAGGAAGACATAACTGCAGAGGAACACCTTGTAGCTTTTTATAGTTATGCATATAATCTTAGCATTGAGGATGAATATGTGTGGATGAGGGTATTTGTACAGAGCCTTGATGGTGAGGCCATAAAATGGTTTAGGGATTTCACTCCTAGATCTATTGATGGGATTGAAGCTTTGGATGATGCTTTCTTAAGGAATTGGAGGGATAGAAAGGATTTCATTTATTATATTACAAAATTTGGGTCACTTAAGAGGAAATAAGGGGAATCTGTTTTGGATTTCTCAAAAATATTTAATAGAATGTACAACAAGATTCCCACTGAAATAAATCCTGCAAAAACTTCTGCCAAGATTACCTATGGCAATGATTTTGACCCTGAGTTTTGCCTCCTGTTGAGAGAAAGAAGATCTATCTCTCTAGCTCATATGCAAGATGTAGCTTTGGAAGTAGAATATAACATATTGGTAGCTGACAAATTTAGAGGAAAGTATTATAGAGACAGAAGGAAAGGTACATCTAAAGCTTCAACCTCAAAATCCCCTATTGTCCACCCTTAGGTTGATGAACTTACAAAATTGGCAAAATCACTTTCTTCTGAAATGGAGAAGTTGAAACTTGAAGGAAATCACAACTATAGGAACACAGAGAATGTTGATAATAGAGGTAAATTCAGAAGACAAATAATGCCTCTCAGGTCCTTCAAAGAGATCAAAGAAATAGAGATAGGGATGATCAAAAATTCCAAACCCCTCTCCAAAACAACCTTGTTGATGATGAAGAAGGAGAGGATGAAGAAACTGATCCTAAAATCCATTGTCTTGGTGACACCTCTTTATCTCCTCATTTAACCCAATCTACATATGAAGAGTCTCTCATGGATAGTCATCTTGACGTAGACCCCTTCTGACTGTTAGGCCAAAGTCCACTCATAGGATCGTTCAAATTCCCCTTGAGCCAAAGCAGCTCTTTGATTCCTCACTGGAATCTCAATTTCCCGATCCACAGGACCTTCTCTTTCCTCACGGTCTTCTGCACATGACCATGAACTTTTTCCTGAAATGGAATTTTGGGTTTCGGAACCCTTAGTGTCTTGATCTCTTGAGTCCTTGACTCCTCGACCTTCTGATCTCCGAAATGTCGAAATGCCAAAAAGGATTCAATCAACGATTAGCCCCCTGGGCTATGCTTTGGTCCATATGACCACTTCTCATAAGACCACAGTCTTATTCCCTTCGGGACTTATCAATACGAGAGCCCGACCTCTTGTCAACGGGACTCTCGAATTCTCGATTTTTGATATCCTGATGGACTCTTCCTTTCGAGATTTTCCTCGAAGTCCTGGATTGCTGCCACATGTCCTCCCTTAGATGGACGGTCCTCGTCATTTTGTGATTTTGTGACTTGTGACCCCCTGTAACACAACCCTCTGTCAACTTGAATCCCTGGTAGCCGAAATAACGATGGACTCTTGATCTCCACCACGTGTCCTCCATGGATGGATGGTTTAGATCGTTTCGAGACTTCGCCAGGTGCAAAGTCAAAATGCTCCTTCCTCTTCTGTTTCCCGATGTCCGAATCCCCAAAATGGGTGATCTTGCGACACATGTCCTCCTCAGATGGACGGCTCAGATCTATTTCGGGACTTTCACCATGGAGTGTCCCAATCTCTCATCCTCGAGACCTCTGAAATATCGAAGTCTGAAATCTCGATACCAACTATTTCGGGAATTTCCTCTTTTGTTGTTCACAAAGGCTTAACTCTCGTGCAACTCCTAACAGATCCAACGGCTATCGGGTTTTCTGACTAAGATCTGACGGTTCATATCTGTCTCCTGCTGTGCACTCTCCTGCTACTCCCTAGACGTGGAAAACCAATGGTCCAGATCTCTTCTTCAGCCTAATCCGACGGTAGTTGTGCCTCCTTTTGAACAGGCACGTTCTTCCTGCACTTGGAAGAATTTCCAAAATCCAAAGGCCTCAACCTTTGCTCTCTTCTCTACGAACTCTTTACCTTGAGTCTTGCCTACATTCTCAATGGCATTGTTCCTCCTGAGATTTATCTCTTCGAATCCTTAAATAATTATTTGACTTATGCACTCCTTGCAGAGTCTTTGCACACAAAGGTGTTGTCCATCTTGAGCTTTCTCATGAACTCAGATATCTAAGGAACTAAGTCCCTTTTTCCCTCTCCTTCAGATGGAGAATTTCTGATGCCCTCCTAGCTATCCTCTGATCTTCAACAACCCTGTGAAGATCCTTCTCCTTAGATTCTTCTTCAAATTACAGAACTCAAAGAGTTCTCTCCCTGTGCACTCCTTGCACCTACTCAATGCCCACTTGGCAAAGCATCTATAATCCTCAGTGATTCTGACTTCTGTCTAAACTCACAGTAGATTTCTTTTGTGCCCTCTTGCACTTGCTCAATGACCACTTGGTAGAGATTTATCGAACTCCTCAAAGATTCTGTCTGCAACTGTGTCTCTCATACATAGCCTTACCTCCAAGGTATTCAACAACCTTGAGGTCTTCCTCTGAGCTAATAATTTCAGCTATTGTGCTCTCCTGGCATGTCTTTGTCCAAATTCCGCAGAACTGGAAGTGCTCTCTAAGCATCGGTTATCAGAACCCATAGTGTTCTGTCACGCTCTCCTGGCATGAAGCCTCAAAGATATACAACCCTGAAAATCAAACAACCCCTACAAATTCATACCTAACATACATCTACAACATATAAAGAACACACATAGACATTCATTCAACACAGAAATACTTGCAGGAAAAACTGCTTTTGTTTGTATTAATAAAATGCATCTTTACAAAGGTGTTCTGAGCGTGGAATGTAACAAAGTCTCAGCTCTTCTCTACTCTCTCTATTTTCCAACTTCCTATCTGACAATACAAAGAAGATCTCCTGATCTTTTACATGAGGGGGCTCTTCGAGCTCTTCCCTCCAAACTCACCTACCCTATTCAATTACATTGAATGGGTTGTCTAGTCCATAATCGGATCTAGATCTCATCCTTACAAACATTCAAGGCTATCTACTCTAATGCCTATGCAAAGGCACGGCTCCATGGCTCAACATCCTACAACATTAATTACATTCAATTTCAAATTTGAAATGAGGTTGCGCCTCTTCCCATTGAATGCTTGCGCTGACGTGGGTTGGTTGGCTGACATGGAGAGATACTCCTGCATCATACTCCTCAACTACAAAATTCATGATCTCTTGCTCATGAGATTCCCATATCATCTGTGGAAATCCTCCTAGATCCCAAACAAATTTTTGGAGTTGTTCATCTGCTCCATCTCTCTGTCACTATTGCTTCTGTTGCGCTGCTACTGCTACGCTGCTACTGCTTTTCTACCTAGCTTCTCCTTGTTGGAAGTCTCTGATAACTCTATCATCATCCTTTTGATCTTCTCGATCACTTCATCCAGCTGCTCCAGTGGCTGGCTCTGTTTAGGCAGTCTCCACTGCTGCAAAATTTTTCTACAGATGGACAGATCATCATGATCTCCCATGTCATCTCCTTTATCTGCTTCCAACTTAACTTGTTGGATGTGCATGCCCTGCACTATCACCCTTCTCTCTAGGGATTCAATCTTTTCACACAGATCAGCAAAGCTCATGATGTCTACTTCTTCTTCTTCTGCTTCTGTAAGCTCCAATGTTGCAGTCTTTTCAACTTCCTGGCTGAAAATATTGAGCCACTCCTTAGAATGCTCATCTTCCTCTGTTTGGGCAGCCTTCAATGTCTTCTCTGACTCTTCTTTTACGACAGTCAAAGCTAGTTGTCCTTCTCTTGTTGTTGTTGTTTCATCGACAACATAGACTTTGGTCTCCTCTGGGCTATGTGGTAGGAATATTTCAATTCCCCCAATCATCAAAAGATTCCTCTGATCTTCCTCTCGGATGGTGCAAGTTTTGAACTTGTCATCATCTTCATTCACACGATCATCTAAACTATATGAATCTGCATCTATCATCATCCCTTGTTGATATGAACTCTTCTCCGAGTCCATGAGACTTTCAAATAGCCTCATCTTTGTTCCCATGCCCTCCTAGCAAATTGGAAACTTTTTGTTGACCTCCTGGCAGTCCATGAGATTTCGTAGTGATATCAATTCATTGCCCTCCTGGAAATGTGAAATTTCCCAGCTGTCCTCATGGCAGTCTGTGAGATCCCACAACAACCTCAACTCTTTTCCCTCCTGTCAATTGGGAAGTTCCTGACTGCCTTCTTGACAATCCTTGAGATCTTCAGCTGATCCCAATTCATCCTCACTACTGAGGTTTCTCTCAGTCTCTAGTTCACATACCTGAACCATCTCCTCAGGTCTGTCAAGGTTTTCAGCATGCCTCAACCATCCTCTTAACAGCCTATGTTGTCTTCTAGCCATCAACTCCTTGACTGGCCATTTTGCCTTCGACTTCCTCATGGGCCATTCATATACCCATCGCAACTTAGTGTTCTGCTACATCTGCAATGCAAGATTTTCTATCTCTGCCCTTATATCATCGAGCTCTTCATCTATCTATGTTTTTCTCATCAGCTCTAGGTCTTTCCTTCCAGCATATCTACGGCCTTCAATAGCCATCTTGATGTCTATCTACCCTCCTGGCAAACCTGCTGCAGTCACTCTGTAACCCCGAGTGTCTCCAGCCTCTTCCACAGTCTTCCTGATTGTCTTCTTGATTGTTGCCTACCTACAAACAATCATCTACAGAGCTTCCAACACTCTATCTTCCTTTGCCTTCTCTCTACCTGAAATATACAAACAGAGTTCTTTCTCTGATACCAAAACTTGATGTGTATCAGAGTGCTCTTTCGCCTCCAGCTTCCCTTGCCTGAAATCTACAGACAAGATTCAAAGCTCTGATACCAAAATTTGACACAAACCCCTTCTGACCCTCAGGCTGAAGTCTAGTCACAGGATCGTTCAAATTCCCCTTGAGCCGAAGAGGCTCTTTGATTCCTCACTGGAATCTCAATTTCTCGATCCACAGGTCCTTCTCTTTCCTCACGGTCTTCTGCACACGACCATGAACTTTTTCCCAAAATGGAATTTTGGGTTTTGGAACCCTCATTGTCCAGATCTCTTGAGTCCTTGACTCCTCGACCTTCCAATCTCCAAAATGCCGAAATGCTGAAAAGGCTTCAATCAACGATTAGCCCCTTGGGCTATGCTTTGGTCCATATGACCACTTCTCATAAGACCGCAATCTTATTCCCTTCAAGACTAATCAATACGAGAGCCCGACCTCTTATCAACGGGACTCCTGAATTCCCTATTTCTGATATCCCGATGGACTCTTCCTTTCGAGATTTTCCCCGAAGTCCTGGATTGCTACCATGTGTCCTCCCTCAAATGGACAGTCCTTGTCGTTTCGCGATTTCGCGACTTGTGACCCCTTGTGACACAACCCTCTGTCAACTTGAATCCCCAGTAGTCGAAATACCAATGGACTCTCAATCTCCGCCACATGTCCTCCACAGATGGACGGTCCAGATCATTTCAGGACTTCGCCAGGTGTGAAGTCAAAATGCTCCTTCCTCTTCTGTTTCCCGATGTTTGAATCCCCGAAATGGGTGATCTCGCGACACATGTCCTCCTCACATGGATGACTCAGATCTATTTTGAGACTTTCACCATGGAGTGTCCCGATCTCTTGTCCTCAAGACCTCTGAAATCCTGAAGTCTAAAATCTCGATACCAACTATTTCGGGAATTTCCTCTTCTGTTGTTCATGAAGGCTTAACCCTCATGCAACTCCTAAAAAATCCAACAGATGTCAGGTTATCTGACTAAGATCTGATGGTTCAAATTTTTCTTGCATTGTGCCCTCTCATACTGCTCCCATGATGTAGAAAACCAACGGTCCAAATCTCTTCCTCAGCCTGATCTGATGAAAATTGTGCCTCCTTTTGAATAGACACGTTCTTCCTGCACTTGGAAGAATTTCCAAAGGCCAAAGGCCTCAACCTTTTCTCTCTTCTCTGTGAAATATTTACCTTGAGTCTCGCCTACGTTCTCAACGACGTTGTTCCTCCAAAGCTTTATCCCTTGGAATTCTTAAAGAATTCTTTGACTTATGCGCTCCTTGTAGAGTCTTTTCACACAAAGGTGTTGTCCATCCTGAGCTTTCTCACGAACTCATATATCTAAGGAACTAAGTCCCTTTTTCCCTCTCCTTCAGATGGATAATTTTTTATGCCCTCCTGGTTATCCTCTGCTCAAGCAACCTATTGTTGAGTATTCAGGGTGTTCAGCAACCCTGTGAAGATCCTTCTCCTTGGATTCTTCTTCAAATTACAGAAATCAAAGAGTTCTCTCTCTATGCACTCCTTGCACCTGCTCAATGCCCACCTAGAAAAGCATCTAGAATCCTCAGTGATTCTGACTTCTATCTGAACTCACAGCAGAGTTCTTATGTGCCCTCTTGCACCTGCTCAATGCCCACTTGGCAGAGCTTTACAGAACTCCTCAGAGATTCTATCTGCAACTGTGTCTCTCATACATAGCCTTACCTCGAAGGTATTCAGCAACCTTGAGGTCTTCCTCTAAGCTAATGATTTTAGCTAATGTGCCCTCCTGGCACGTCTTTGTCCAAATTCCATAGAATTGGAAGTGTTCTCTAAGCACCGGCTATCAGAACCTACAGTGTTTTTTCATGCTCTCCTATCATGAAGCCTCAAAGATCTACAACCCTAAAAATCAAACAACCCTGCAAATGCATACCTAACATACATCTACAACATATAAAGAACACACATAGAGATTCATTCAAAACAGAAATACTTGCAGGAAAAACTGCTTCTGTTTGTATTAATAAAATGCCTCTTTACAAAGGTGTTTTGAGCACGGACTATAACAAAGTCTCGGCTCTTCTCTACTCTCTCTATTTTCCAACTTCCTATATGATAATACAAAGATGATCTCCCGATATTTTACATGAGGGGGCTCTTCGAGCTCTTCCCTCCAAACTCACCTACCCTATTCAATTACATTGAATGGGTTGTCTAGTCCAGAATCGGATCTAGATCTCATCCTTACAAATATTCAAGGCTATCTACTCTAATGCCTGCACAGAGGCATGGCTCCATGGCTCAACAGCCTACAACATTAATTACATTCAATTTCAAATTTGAAATGAGGTTGCGCCTCTTCCCATTGAATGTGTGTGCTGATGTGGGCTGTTTGGTTGGTTGGCTGACGTGGAGAGATGTTCCTACATCACATCTAAATGAATTGAGAAAAGAGAAAAAAGAAAATGGAAATCTAAGTAAATACAAACCTGTCCTTGCCCCATCCAACCACCCTAAAGTATAAATGCCAAATGTAAACTACCTATCACTGTCACTGAATCAACTCTGTCATTATTCTAATAGACTCTAAAATCCTGTCACAACCTGTACCAATATTCTTCAAAAATTTCCTGCAGATCTATGACCTGTCTATTCTTCAACATGCAGATGTCCACCTCTTTCCCTAATGCAACTCACAGATGTTTGTGTCTTTGCTTGTTGCAACTTGCAGGCTAGAAAAAAGTTGTGGTAGTATCACTAATACTCTCTCGGTCACTCGGTATGTCTCACTGTCTCAGTCTCAGTCATTGTCTGATATCTCTGTATCTCCTCACAAACTAGATGATCTAATAGAAAATAGTACCCATCCAATATCCAAGTAGATCTAACAGAGCCATGTACTAGGTTCATACATATGTCTCACTAACATTTTTTGATATAATAAACCCTTTCATTAACCATACATCAAACCCTCATTCTTATGCAACCACAGTTTGTGTTGATAACAATGTGTCTCAACCATAAACCCTCAACCATACTCCAAATAAAACAGGATATGTCTTAACAAGATGCCCAATGAAGTATCCCAACAAAAAACAACCAATACAGTAGAAATGTATCCCTGTAGATATATCTTATAAAAAATATACCATACAACTAATAGTCCCTCAAGGGAAAAAGATCAATCTCTCATGGCTATACCCCAAGCATTCGCTAAAGATCTACTTAAGATAAGCATATAACATACCTTTTGTTACTATAGATAGCTATGTTGTACCTTCTCAAAATTACACCTTCATGTAGCCTCTTCTTAGCTCTGCACCTTGTCATTGATGATATATATGATGTTTATTTTCTTCATCTTTGGCAACAGATCCATTATCTATCTTCAGTAAACTCGTGGGTATCCGTGCTTTGTCCCACTGTGGCCTGCATATTTCTACGTCCTTCTAGTACTGCAACATGTGGATGTCTTAAGTAAAACTCTAGTTCAGTACCCACACTCTTGACCCTTCAACTCCTGAAACTTCTCTCATCATTACTTCAAACTCACTGCTTTATATTTTTCAATGATACCTTCCCATAACATTTCACAAAAGAGATATTCAATGTGCTCAATTAGGTGCTAATGGGAGTCCCTTGATATCTTATTTATACTCTCCAAGTGGCTTCCTTTAGGGGTGATCTTCTAACTGTTTTACCCAACTTCCCTTTTAGGGCTAACCCACTTTCAACTACTTTACCCACTTGCAACCACTTTATCCATAAATAGTAAACTATCCACTTCTTGTTGCAACTAATTTATTTTTAATTATTTTCTTATTGCAACAGCTTTACTCATGATTAAATCCTAGTTACAACCACTTTGATTAGTAAACTTCTTCTATGAGCTTCTAGAATAATTGACTTCTTTGGCCTTCTAGGGGATTCTAGATAACTCGCGAGGGTTCTAAAACTTCACTAAGCCATATCTCCTCAACTGTGAGGAATTACGTGACGTACCACATATCACCGAAAATGGAACGACATGTACTATCCATCTATGATAATATTTACTGCAAATTTATTGATCTTCAGTACATTATTCCTCGGAAAAACATGGGCTCATTATTCACACCTCTAGGTCTATCGAAATTTTCTATCAGACTTGCTTCAAGGGTTGACATCAACGAAAATGAACTCAATTAATCAACAATGTTACTATTTAGTAATGGCTATTTTCATTAACACCTTTGGTTATTCAGAGGCTATGTTAAAGAGTTTAATATCTTTCACTATGAATTGATTATGTAAAACAAAGAAATGGATGTGACCAAGATAATGATCCTAAAATAGAGGAAATGATAGTTTCTAATTACTTTCAATCAAGAGTTCCAAGTGATGTTGTTTTCTATTGATCTTCCATCCTTATATGTAGGGAGAACAAGCCATCCCAAATATCTTCCAATAGAGGCCAATAGGGTCACATTACACCAAGAAGGTTTCAAATGATCATCTTGACCTTGAACTTATACGAAGTTTTGATTTTTGGATAGTTTGTGTCATTGATGTCAACACTGTAGGGGGTTTTTTTTTTTTGGATAATTTGACAAATGCCATTAATGACAAGTTGTTTGTGACTAGATGACAAAAATGGTATGATCATGGCATGTGATTTTGGATGAGAATGTGATGACATCTACTGAATTGGCATGCTCTGATTATCAAAGTGAATTCAAAAGTATGAAAAGCATCAAGTTCCTATAGAGAAGGAAAAAACCATTTGAGTAAATGATATGGTTGAAGGCAGTTGATAGATTACAATTTGCTGAGATAGCTAGCAAAGTGTAGTCCACCTTGAAGGCCTCCTACCATGTCGATTCTCATGTGAGATCTCAAGAGCAGTTGGATGTGACCATAGTTTACGATCATGCACAATCATGTTCAAACATGTGACCAACAAGGAAATTCAATGTCCATAATGGATCAACGTAAACAATCAATGGTAAATATCAATGAATCAAACAATGGAAGAAGATCCATGGTGGTTATAAAGCCACGTGGAATGATCGCAATGTGGTGACATGGAAGAAACATTATCATTGATCATTATAGAGAAATAACATGTGTAAATGACTGAGCCACTAATTGTAGCGAGCCTCTAAATTTGTTCGAACCACCATCTATAGCAGAACCAGTAATGAGATCAACGAGGAGGAAGATTGACCATTGATCACAGAATAGATCAATAGTGATCCATTGAAATGATATCATGTGGCACACAAAAAGAACCTTGGAAATTGTATTAAGGAATATCAGATGACAAATATCTTGTTGTCCACTGAGAGAGGAGATAAATGAATCTCATCAAATTGTGGGTACCTAACTATCACGTGGGTTAATAGAGAGGCACCCCTACAATTTCAGCATGTGTTATAAAGGAAAGACATGCGTTGGAATATTGTTTGTTGTTCCCCCCTACCTCTAGATTTGAGTCAAGGTTCTATCCCCCCACAATAAAGGCCGTGGTCCCACGTGCTTGGTTCTATTCCCATTGGGCTAACTCATGTAATGAAGGAAAATAAGCCTCGGGGGCTTATACTCTGTGCGAACATTTGAATGGTGTTTTTGATGATCTAGTTGGATCCAAGGATGAATTGGGTCCACAATCAATGCCAATTTAGTCCACATATGCTTGATTGAACCATATACATATACTTACGACAATGAGAATGGAGTGTGCTAGAAGACATGAGAGCTTTGAGATAACCTGTTTGGTCTTGCAGATATCGCAGAAGAGCACTCTGTGATGGTGAGGAAAGTGTTCTAAAAATTCTAAGGATATGATAATTGCATGGATACGATGTTTGCAGAGATACGATGTTTGCAGAGACACGATATTTGTTGTAGATAATGATGGTGATATAATGAATTATGAAAATATGTTCTCAGGTCTACTGAAGAAAGATGGTTCTCTTGGGACTACATAGATATGAGAAAAACAATTCTACAATAATAACAATGTGTTCCATCTTTGTTGAGGGAACAAAGGAAGGATTCTCTATTCAAGCAGTAAGATTGCAGAAGTATATATTGTAGAAGATATGGTATAGTTATGATATCCTTTTATAAAAGTGACTATGCTCTGGAAGTTTTCTTAAGATTGTTTTAGATCAAGAAGGATAAACTAAATGCACACAATAATTTCTTGTAAACGAATGTAAGACTAAGGGTGGTAGGTTGGAGAAAGGAAAGATTGAGTTAGAGCTCAATCAGTAGGTTGGTGCATGTTTGTAGGTTGGTTCCTATAGAGGATTGGTGTCCACATTGACAGTTATTCATACATGAATTGATATTCATTTATAAATATTTTCAAGGTCTTCACAATATGGGCTTCCACCTCTATATTTGTAAATGTGTTGAATATTGTATGAGATTATGATGAGTACATTTCTAGTATAATTGACTACAAATTTTAAGATTCATCTACCCCCTCGGTACCATTAAACATTTCATCATTGATTACCTCTTAATTCTTCACTTTGGAAGTCAAGAAAGATTTATTAGTCCCTACCGCGGGGGGACTACTGTAAACGGTTTTCAAATTTTGCAATTTTTTGATACACAAATCAAAGTACTTAATCCAACTTTCCATCCACACATATTTTTTCTTCCCAATCAAATGGTTCAAGTTAATTTGTTCTCCCAATCATATGGTTTATGGTCTTATCTAGCCTATTTTCTTTAATTTATCAAAGCTCTTTCTGTTGTTTCAAGCTATGATCTTTGTTGGGCTCTAAAGATGTCCTAAAAACAACCTTAGTCTGAAATTAATTTATCAACTGAGGGTTCGTCTTCTCTTTCAAGAATGTCAACAAAGTCTATGCAGATAGTCGTAGAGGTTTAAATCGTATAGCTAAAGCAAATCCGAGTATATCTAAATTACTGCAATATTCAAGTTCTTCATGCATTCATTAAAAAAATATGAAATTAATAATTCACTCAACAGTGTAATCTGATTAATAACAAACTGTGAATCAAAATGTCAATCAATTTGTTGAATTCATCTAGCTAAGAAACAGTAATTTAATCTGCAAAAACACTTGATGAATCAATCTATCAATGATTAATTAACCTGTTGGAAAAGAACAATGAATTACTAAATATTAAAGAAGGAACAACAAATGTGAATTAAGAGAAAGGAACAACAAATGCGAACTTGATAAAAGAAATAGTGTATGATAAAATGAAAGGAATCCATAAATTAATAGCAATTGGAAATGGAACAACAATCAATAATATTTAAATGAAACATCTATTCTCGGAAAATGAACAACACAATCAATTCATAAAAGAATCAACACACTTACGAATTTATCTTAACTATTGCAAGGAAATTTAAATCACATAACTAATACAGAATTGATACGATTACAGATGAGACAATAACTCCTTCCGACTAGGCCCACAGTCTTCAGAAGGTACTGCTACTAAAAACTTAGTACGCAGGGATGATCAAAACACGTGAAGCTTTCATTAATTAAATAACTAATAAACCATTTACAAAATATTGTTGTACATAATGTCAACAATTGGGAGATAAGAATGTTTGGTTAAAATCCTTGGGTGTCTCTCTATTGTTCACTATCCTTTATATATTACAATGAAATAAGTAAATTAAGTTATCCTAAGGTTCGAGAGATCCTCGGGATTGCTTTTACTATTTAGGAAGATTACAAGATAAAGAGTCCATCCTCCTTTAAACTGTTTTGTGCCCGATTGCTTCGATCTCCAATGACCTATGCATCTCCATAATCTTCTTCATTATCTTGAGTTAACAACAATTGTCCATTTTCTGCATAAAATAAAAACAATTCAAACCAAAATTAAGAAAATACCTAATATCATTCAATAATATTTCTAAAATACTTTCTAACCATTTTCTTTCCTAATTGCTTCAAATTAATTGAAAAGTCAACAAAGAATATATCACAAACCATAGAAATAAGGAGAATATTTGCACATTTTTCTCAACCCAACATACCCCCCGGCTTACCTTTTTGCATGTCCTCATCCAATCAGAGAGTTTACATGTAAAGCAGTGATGTTGAAAGGAGGAAAGGTCTTTTCTTTAGGCCTCATAAACCCCTTCTTACCTTTAATCTCTTAAAAAACAACATCTTCCTCCTTCTTACGAATTTCATAATTACTTTGATAACCCTCTAGAGGATACCAAATAATGGGAGGACTATACCTGCATCCAATCCAGTCAGGCCCTTCATCCGGGATCATTTTACCATACCTCTCTAACCTGAAGGTGGTTGTGTGAAAATTTCTAAAACCAAATGATTACTTGTTCTTAACTTCATTCGAAGAGACATTCCATCTTAATTTGGCAGCTAAGAGGGATTCTTCTTTAATCTCTCTAAAATATTGTAGGCCTGAATGTACAACATGTCTATGGATGGGAGCCAAATATTCTACAACCTTCTCCCTCTTCATGAATGTTCTATGTTTCATAATGGTGTCTAAGGATTTAGGGGTTCCCCTCTAATCCATAGGTCTGGTACAGTCTCTCTTTTCATGAAAAACTTGTGTTTTAGCCAACCTGGTTTGGTTTTTGGAAAAAGAAAAGAATGCCTGAAACTATATGTCCCCAATGAAAATATTAGGGTTTTCTTTTCTATTTTCTCTTAGGATGAAGTTGTGAAGGTATAGTTCACATAGAAAGTGTTGTACTCCATCCTCTTGTTCTTTAAAACATGAAACATAATTAGAAACAATGGTAAAATCAAAAGGTTTTCCTGCTCTAATATCTTTCACTCTTAGCAACATATAACATTCTAATAGAAATAAGGTGTAATTAGTAGCAGGGGCTCTGCAAGATACTATAACAGAATAAACAGAGAAAATTTGTTTGATCTACTCTAAGGCTCCATCAAGCTAGCCCTATACCTTTTTCACCTTTTATTTAGCTCCGTTGAGCTCAGCAAAGGTCTTGTTCTCTGTTGCTGACATGGATTGAAGTTGTATGACAACTTTCTGATGTTCTGACACTATTACCATTTCACTTCTGCATTGATTTAGGGTTTGTTGGGATTGTACCAGTTCTTCTTCCAACCTGCTAGTAATAGCATCATGTTCAGGGGAATGAAATGCTTCTTCAATCTGAACAGATGCCTCTTTTGTTGCTGGGGCATCTGTCTGGGTTTCTATTTCATTTGTTTCCAAAGGAGCAGGAAAATCTGTAGGAAAGACTCCTTCAGTCTGAATAGATGTTTCTTCTGTTGTTGGAACCTCTGTTTGAGTTTCTATTTCAACTGATGCTAAAGTCGCATACAGTTATGTTTGTGTCCCAACAAAATTGCTGTGAACTTTCCTTATGGGGAGTGGATTTATTCCCTGCACTCTATCCCTCTTAGATTTATTTTTCTCATGGGATTTGTCAGCTTGTTCCAATTGCTTCCTAAGTTGTCTAATTGTTTCTTTCAATCTGCCAACTTTTTGTTTTAATACTTTTATTTTCTTAACCCTTTTCCTAAATATATTATTTTCATGTTTTAATTTTCTAATTTTGTTGTTGCCTTTTCCTGTTGTTTCTTTCTGTCTATGAGGAATTTTAAGGTCTTCCCCACCTTGATCAACTGGTAACTGCTTCCCTGTGTCTTTTTGGTGCTCTAATTGTTCTAAAGGACTATTTACCTCAATGTGAGGTTCTAGTTGTGTTGTTCCTTCAGGATATGGCATCTCCATATCAGGAAGATCAAAGACAGGGTTTGAATGAGAAGAAGTTGGAGCTTGGGGTTCTCCAAACCTATCTGTATTTTTAGTGAGTGATATCCCTAAATTTCCCAATACTTGGGCCATATCTTCTTCATAGCTTCTGAATAAATCATCATGTTGTTCTGTATGGGTTTCATGTGATGGTTGTTCTATCTGTACAATTTCCTAAATGATTTCAAATTGTACAATCTTTTTACCCCTTCCTCATTTCACAGTGGAGGTTTCAGAAACATAAATTATTCTATGCCTCTTCTTCTTTGATGTTCCTTCCTGTATGTTTTGAGTTTCCACCAACTGAATGGTTTATGCTTCCATTTTAGGTTGGGCTACTGGAATTTCTACTTGGGAATTGTCTCCTCCTATCTGGGTTGCCTCAATTCCCTGTGGGGGAATTTCATGGTGGACTTCAGGTTGTTCAATTTGTAGGGTCCTTTCGAGCTCAATTAAGTCTCCCCAAGTTATTTATGTATGGATTAAGGCCCTATTTACTATCAATTGTACTAAACCATGGTGGCTAATTACATTGGCAGGGTCTTTGTCCTTTTGGGTCCTTCCAGCGACTTCATGCAGCATGGCATTCAAAAAGAATGGTAAATTTATCACCGACCTTTGTTCTAGTGTTGCCAACAGTTTGAGGTGGAGCGGTCTCACCGCATCGTATTGTCTGTCACATGTGACATATCTCTATATCATGCCTACTATCTCCCTCCATGGTTCACTGAGAGTAGTGGGGTTGAGTCCTTTCCCCTTTTTGTCGAATTATTCTCTTGGTTCTGCAAAGGACTCCACAACCTCCTTGAGTGTTGTGTATTTCCCGATCCATTGTGTTCCTTCATTTGGGAGGCCTGTTACCTCAACTATAATTGCATCAGTAACCAAAATTTATATGTCTCAAATTACTGAGACTCCCCTCTAAAAGTTTTGGAAAAATACTAGCGTGATATTTATGTCGAATCCCTGCAATCTGTTAAAGTATTATGTCTGTTAGCACAAGATTGGTTAAGGTGCCTATATGGATTTTGAGTTTTTTCTAAGTGCTAGCTTCACCCAGTGGTAAAAGGAACTACCTATGGTATGGTCAAGGCACCTAAGTAAAATGGTTTTTTCATCATGAAAGAACACACACTGCTCTATACATATTCAAGATTGAAAGGCATTGCGTTTTGGCAATGCTACCTAAACCTGTATGCAAACACAGCGTAAGTAGCGCTACGTAAAGGCGTTGTGTAATATTTCACAAAGAACAAAAGCTTCATACAGGTGTAACACAATCGGGTGCTACCTAGAGGCGTTGTGTAATATTCTAGCAGAAAACGAATTGTGCAAAGTTATTTTACTAGTTTTGAGTCATTAACTTAAAACTTTGATTGTGAACAATTGAGAAGGTATTTTTGAAAAATGGAGGACAGTTTTGTTCATAACATTCCAAATAACAAAAACCTCTCTCATTTTTTCAAAATTTGTTATGGTTTGAAAGATATTGGTTATAGAAGTGGCGCTACCCACTCTGCACAACAACGCTACCTAATTTCCTGTAGCGATCACGGATTTTGATATTTTCCTTGTTGGGAGGTTGCCACCTGTCAAGGAGGATTCTAATGGCTTCTCAAGGATCAGTTAGATTTCAAGGGACACCTACACCTAAGATTTAGCTCCAGTAAAGGCCTCATGCAATGAGGTGGAGACATTTTATTAATGACTTCCAACAAATTCCTGAAAATTAGCAGTTTGTTGGATTTTTGTCTCTTTGATTATTGCCACCTATCTCCAAGGCCTAGAATCCAATGGAGGAGGTGGGATTCGACCTTCTTAGTTAATTTGGATGCTATTTTCTATTTAAAGAAGGAGATATCTCTTGAAGGTGGGATTGATGAGCCAAGAGAGGCTAGAGAGAGTAGGAATAGGTAGTTTCATGTGTGTGTTCATTTGTAAGCCTGTGAGCATTTTATGATTGTAAGCATTACTGATATTGGAGACTCATGAGAGCTGTGATTTCAGATTGTAAACCTTTTGTCTATATTTCTTCTTATTTGAATATATTGCAGATTTGAGGATCAAAGGTTGTCAATGATTTATGGATCCCTAAGCAGCAGAGGATCTGTTGTATTTTTCCCATTAGTCATTGTTTGTATTCAAGTATTTGTTGATTCAATAAATTGAGAGGATCTCTATTTACTAAAAATTATATCTTATGTTTTCCTTTTTCATTTCTTCCACCAATTAGAATATAATCTTGTTTTTTGTTAAGCAGTTTTTGTGCCTTCGATGAGTGGGATGTTTGTGACTCCATTGCCCATTGGTGCAGCATACTGATCTATAGTTTGTTGCCCTCTCTCTTTCTTTATCCATCTTGCTGACCCACCTATTCAAAACCAAAGTTATATTTTACATTATGATGGGTGTTGAGCTAACACTTTAGCAATCAAAGTGTGACTTCCAGTGCTAACATTTTTGGTGTCATTGTCAGGGATGGATTTGAGCAGATTGAAAAGCTCCCTAGGAAGAACGACATTATACAGCTCCAGCTTTAGATGGTGACTGAAGTTGGACACCTTCAAGACTGCACATTCACCATGGAGACTCCATTGTTCAGAATCTGTTGGTGACTCCACTAGGGATGAGGCAAATCAAATGGCTATGAAGGCTATCCTAGCCAGGAGGTTTGCCCCACTCGATTTCTCGGCTATAGAAAATTATCCACATCATGTGCCTCTTATTGATGAATGGTAAGACCTCCTACCCAAATTTTATGAAGGTAAGGATGACATCCCTATTGAGAATGTTCATGAATTTCATAATTTGATGCAGCAGCTTGACATCCATCATGAAGATATATTGATGAAAATGTTCATGTATTCATTGGATGGTGATGCACGTAAATGGTATTTCTCGTTACCCCCTTCCAGCATTTCATCCTTGAAGGATTCCACAGAGTATACAATGAACACTGTAAAAAAAATTGTCCCTCTGAAATTATTTTTCATAACTGTTGTGAGGGATATGTAGAATGTGCTCAAGATTTGTTAGATTGCTCTGTTGAATATAAAGATGAAAACTATTTTATTCACTATCCAAATGAAGATATGAATGAACCTCTTTCTCTTTCTTATTCCCGAGAAGAAAGTCTTCCAGATACCAATCATGATTATACTAATGATTGCATGGATTCAGTTGCATTATATCATGTACCTTATGCATTTGATGTCTCCTATTCAAAAGGAGAACCAATTGTAGAAGAGGATATTTATCTTTTCCTACAAGAGGTTTACCATGATATCTTTTCACCTGAGATTGAAGAGAGAGATTGGGGGATTGTTCATTTTTCTGTGCAAGACCAAGGAGCCTTGGACTCACCTATCTTTGATGAATACTCTGATGAATAGGACCAGATCCATTTTGTTGATTTGAGGAGCAGCCAACCAAGTTATGATAGTTATGAATCTGATTATGATAGAGATTAGTATTATGAATAAATCATCTATCAGGAAACCGCTAAAGACATTCAATAGTCATCTCTACAAATCAGTAAGCTCGCATGCATTGTGCTTGAAATCAGATCTGCAGACAACAACAAATAGTCTATCATTAGAAGTAAATTAAGTTTTCAGCCATGTTCAGATTTGCAGGCAGTTGGAGGTGGCAGTCATTCTCAGAAAAAAGATGTGCAGATACCTTCCCATCTTCAGCTGAAAAAGCAGCAAGAGGTATTTGTTTATAGATTTATTGATCCATTTGCTAATTATCTGGAGTCTTTGAGCAGCTTGAATGTCATAGCACTTTTGTCAAATGAAGGATGGTTGTTCTACTCTTTTGAAATTCATTTATGTAATCTTCGGGTTCCTGCATTCATCTTTTTTCGGATCAAGATATTCACCAGTCAATTAGATATTTGTATGGCTTCATTGGAAGCATGATCTTACTTAACCAAGAAGTAGCACACTTTATTAGAGTAGAAGTAGGAAGAAATCAGCTCATTTTTTAGCATTTCCTTTTTGTCAGTTTTCAGCATTTGCTTTCAGCATACAGTCATATCAGTTTCAAATAAGGAACAGAGGTGATTTCAAGTACAGAGGTTTTCTAGGATAGAGTTAAATATGGACAAGGCACAGGTCTACAAGTTCTTGGCAGCTCGCAGGGAGCATGCCATCCCTCATGGAGCCTATGTTAGCACAAGATTGGTTAAGGTGCCTATATGGATTTTGAGTTTTTGGTAAGTGCTAGCTTCACCCAGTGGTAAAAGGAACTACCTATGGTACAGTTAAGGCACCTAATTAAAATGTTTTTTTCATCATGAAAGAACACACACTGCTCTGTACATATTCAAGATTCAAAGGCGTTGCGTTTTGGCAATGCTACCCAAACCTGTATGCAGACGCAACATAAGTAGTGCTACGTAAAGGTGTTGCGTAATATTTCACAGAGAACAGAAGTTGCATACAGGTGCAACACAGTCGGGCGCTACCTACAGGCGCTACGTAATATTCTGGCAGAAAACAAATTGTGCAGAGTTATTTTACCAGTTTTGAGTCATTAAATTAAAACTTTGATTGTGAACAATTGAGAAGGTATTTTTTTAAACTGGAGGACTTTTTGTTCATAACATTCCAAATAACAAAAACCTCTCTCATTTTTTCAAAATGTGTTATGGTTTGAGAGATATTGGATATAGAAGTGGCGCTACCCACTGTGCACAATGGCGCTACCTAATTTCCTGTAGTGGTCATGGATTTTGATATTTTCCTTGTTGGGAGGTTGCCACCTGTCAAGAAGGATTTAAATGGCTTCTCAAGGATAAATTAGATGTCAAGGGACACCTGCAGCTAATATTTAGCTCCAGCAAAATCCTCATGCAATGAGGTGGAGACATTTTATTAATGACTTCCAACAAATTTCTGAAAATTAGCAATTTTTTGGATTTTTGTCTCTTTGATTATTGCCACCTATATCCAAGGCTTAGAATCCAATGGAGGAGATGGGATTCGACGTTCTTAGTTCATTTGGATGATATTTTCTATTTAAAGAAGGAGATATCTCTTGAAGGCAGGATTGATGAGCCAGGAGAGGCTAGAGAGAGTAGGAATAGGCAGTTTCATGTGCCTGTTCATTTGTAAGCCTATGGGCATTTTATGATTGTAAGAATTACTACTATTGGAGACTCAAGAGAGCTGTGATTTTGGATTGTAAACCTTTTGTATATATTTCTTCTTATTTGAATATATTGTCGATTTGAGGATCAAAGGTTGTCAATGATTTATGGATCCCTAAGCAGCAGAGGATCTGGTGTATTTTTCCCATTAGTCATTGTTTGTATTCAAGTATTTTTTGATTCATTAAATTGAGAGGACATCTATTTACTGAACATTTTATCTTATGTTTTCCTTTTTCATTTCTTCCACCTATCAGCATATAATCTTGTTTTTTGTTAAGCAATTTTTGTGCCTTCGATAAGTGGGATGTTTGTGACTCCATTGCCCATTGGTGTAGCCTATTGATCTGTAGTTTGTTGCCCTCTCTCTTTCTTTATCCATCTTGTTGATCCACCTATTCAAAACCAAAGTTATCTTTTACATTCTGATGGGTGATGAGCTTACACTTTAGCAATCAAAGTGTGACTTTCAGTGCTAACACTGTCCACCCCAGACGGTGTAGAATTTCCCTTGCTTGGTTAGTTACTTGCAGCAATATGGGTTCACGGCGGATGATTCAGCCTCCCATGTATTTTGTAAAAAAGTCCAGACAACTGTCGTTTCCAACTGCAAACTTAGTTAGACCATCCCATGAGACAATATTACTAGAAATGGTAAAAATTATAGAACAACAAATGTATATAGAAATATGAATTTTCCCATTAATTGTAATCATTATGATCTATCGATAAACATGCATAACATCCTCCCCCTGATAAATGAAAAGGTCGACCTTAACCACTGATATGTGGGAGTGTAATGATGGTGATCAGTTCAAGTAAAGGATAATTACTACGTCATCGCCGCTAGGATAATGATCATTAATAACTTTCAAAGAACTTTTAATGTTAATCATGGACAATAATCACACCTTTTGTGGGAAGTACAAATTCAAATACCCATGTTCAAATATGTTTAAGGAAGAATATTCTGAGTAGTCTAAATTTGTTCACGTTTTATAAATAAATTTCAAATATCATAAATTTGTTACTTTCCCTTGTGTTGAATAGAACCAGAATGATAGCCCTTTTTTTAAGAAAAGAAATCTAGGAACACAAAAAAACTTAGCGTATTTAAGATAAACTTCCATACCCAGGCAGAGCCACTACTACCAGCAGGTATCCATAGCCTCGACAGGTTTGCCTTTTAACCCATATATGAGCCAATATCCTTAATAAATAGTTCGAATCATCTTTTCCCAAAAATTCCACTATCCTGGTTTGGTAGCTAGATAATGACAATGCCACTCACTAGATCGTAACCTAAGTGAACAAGCCGGCTCGTAATGATACCTTTTGTCCTTTAAACTTAAATGCCAAAGGCCATTTCCTTGGTGTGGTAGCCATAATGGAAATGTCATTTATGTTAATCTCTTATGATCATGGTAGGTTGGCTCATGATGAGACCCCCTATCCTTTTTTGGAGACATGTATTTTCTTTATATAGATTTAATTATTATTTCCCCTTTTTTTATTTTTTATTTTTAGGCTTTATTGAGGGAGGCTCATCTACTCCTTAAGAGTGTGGGATGGCGTAAGAAGTGTAATAATTCCAAGTAAAAATGTGCCTTATACTCCTTATTATCATGTGAAGGAAAATTATCATTCAAGTATATGTATATAGATAGGGGAAAGGAATGAATCATGTTGGTTAAATATTATGAACAATATTAAGATAATTCAGAAAAAATCAATCCATGAACAATTTGATAAGGTATGCTAGATAGTTCACAAAAAGAAAATGATAGATTGTTACCATGATGATTAGAAGTAATTCCATTTATAATTAGTTAGTGAAGTTCGTACACAAAGGACTGGCTAAATGTATTAGAAGGACATGTTGTTGGTGAAAAATAGGTACTTTCAAAGGAAAGGAACAACTGCAAAAAAGGAACAACAATTGTTTATTTCGAATGAACATCGCTACCTGAAATAAGAACGACAATCCTGATAAATGGAACGACAGTTGTTACATTCGAATGAATGATACAACTCACAAAAGGGAATGGAAATTGTTATTCTCAAATTAACAACACGATTCGCAAAATGGAATGACAGTTGTTACCTTAAAATGACCAACACAATTTGCAAAAGGGAACAGCAGTTGTTACTTTCAAATGAACAACACGACTCGCAAAAGGGGACGGTAGTTGTTACTTTAAAATGAACAACACGGCTCACAAAATGGAACGACGATTGTTACTTTCAAATGAACAACACGACTCACAAAAGGGGACGACAGTTGTTATGTTCAAATGAACGGCAATGATGATGTTCAAATTTCAATCATCTAATTAAGTAATTGGATACCTCCTTGTTACACATCAAAATTACTCACTTTAATGATGACCTATTGTCGTCGTGACTGGTGTTTCATTATTGGCCTTAAGTGTCGCAAACATCATACTACCATATTGCTTATGTCATGTCTCTAACGACATCACAAGGACACTTAAGACACCTTCAAAGACTGGTTTAAGGAAGAGAAATCATTTGATGAAGAGTGCAAAGCATTTTCCATGAAGAAAACTACTTAAAAAATAATTTTGGAGGGCAGTGCTCCCCTACCCACTGTCAAGGAGTGCCAGTGCCACATTGCCTTCTTTGGGGGAGTGTTTCAACGCTTTTTTCACCCTTTTGGGGGAGGTCTGGCCTTTTTTGAGTGAATTTTGGACTGTTGAGGGAAATCAGGGAAGAATCCCCTTAATCTCTGGAGTTGGTTGGATTCGAATTTGAGGTCAAGGCTTGATCTCAGGGAATATCCACAACTAAAGGAGAAGAATCCTTGACCTATCCCAAGAATCCCTTAAGTGGTTAGGCCTCTCCAAGCCTATATAAGGAGGCATCCTCATGGTAAAATATGAAGACATTATAAAGCATCAAACTTATGATCTCATAAGGGAGATATCATTGAAGCATCAGCTTTCTATGTGTGGATTATTTGAGCAAGGATTTGGAAAAAGAGAGCTTGGTGAAGCTACTGCACCTACATCCATGGATGTAAGCATTTCACTTTGTTTTCATTAATATAAATCTATGCTTGGCCTGTTTCCTTTAAAGTTTGTGTATGTTTCATGAACTTGTTTCTTTCATAGATCCATTATGAAGCTAATCATGGTAGAGTAGGAAGTATGTCTCGTTGGTGTTTCTCATTGTATTGCAGGACCTTCTGAAGAACTTGGAGATCAAGATCAGTGTGGATCGATCAAGGACAAACGTCGGTAAAAAGGCATTTACTCTTCTTCCTTCTTATTCTTTGGATAGTTTATCTTCATGAAAAGGAAAGTCAGTGTCCACAATAGCACTTTTCTATCTTGGTCATAGGGGTCTAGTATCCAAGAGGAAATCCACTTGTCCGTAGGGGGATTATCTTGTAAACATTATTAATCCTTAGAAATCAAATAATTTGAGGCTAAACAAGGACACACTAAGATAGCATAAACCCTGAGCAGATGAATTAGCAAAAAGAAGACTGAGAAAAACTACTCCCAAGAAGATTTTTGCAGAAAAAGGGGCAGCGCTCTAGTGTCAAGGGTACCAGAGCATTGCAACACTCTATGGGAGCCTTTCAAGAAGTTTCAATGCACTGGTGGTAAAGGAAGGGGAGCGTTGACCTCTCAGAACTCAAACTTTTGCCCAGAAATCAAAAAAACTCAGGAAAAATGCAAAAATTCAGTGTGTAAGACGAATCCACGAGCCAAAAACACATCTAAGGATCATAGACATGGTATGAAGAAGGTCAAAAAATGATAAAAGGCCAAAACAAGACATCACAAGTACACTTGAGAAACCTTCAAAGACTAGTTTAAGGAAGAGAAATCATTTGATGAAGAGTACAAAGAATTTTCCATGAAGAAAACTACTTAAAAATGAATTTTGGAGGGCAGTGCTCCCCTACCCACTGTCAGGGAGTGTCATCACTCCCTATCCTTCTTTGGGGGAGCGTTGCAATTCTCTGTGCACCCTTTTGGGGGAGTGGTGGCCTTTTTTGAGCGAATTTTGGACTGTTGAGGGAAATCAGGGAAGAATCCCCTTAATATTTGGAATTGGTTGGATTTGAATCTGAGGTCAAGGCTTGATCTTAGGGAAGATCCACAACTGAAGGAGAAGAATCCTCAACCTATCCCAAGAATATCTTAAGTGGTTAGGCCTGTCCAAGCCTATGTAAGGAATCCTCCTCATGGTAAAAGATGAAGACATTGTAAAGCATCAAACTTATGATCTCATAAGGGAGATATCATTGAAGCATTAGCTTTCTCTGTGTGGATTATTTGAGCAAGGGTCTATACAAAGACATCTTGGTGAAGCTACTGCACCTACATCCATTGTTGTAAGCATTTCACTTTGTTTTCATTAATATAAATCTATGCTTGGCATGTTTCCTTTGAAATTTGTGTACATTTCATGAACTTGTTTCTTTCATAGATCCATTATGAAGCAAATCATGGTAGAGTAGGAAGTATGTCTCATTGTTGTTGCTCATTGTATTGTAGGACCTTCTGAAGAACTTGGAGATCAAGATCATCCTGGATCGAGCAAGGACAAACGTTGGTAAAAAGGTATTTACTCCTCTTCCTTCTTCTTCTTTGGATAGTTTAGCTTCATGAAAAGGAAAGTCAGTGTCCACAATAGCACTTTTCTGTCTTGGTCATAGGGGTCTAGTATCCAAGAGGAAATCCACTTGTCTACAAGGGGATTATCCTGTACCACTCCTGTAGACATTTTTGTTTTGGCGAATCTGGGATTGATTAGTCATCAACTAAATTCATTTAATTTTTATGGGTAGGTACACTCAATGATCGAAGTATTGGATGGTTTGTAGTGTCATGCATTTTTTTTCTATTTACTACAGTTGTGCATCCTTTTAGTGAAGTTGCCCAACTTTTTGTTGTAGAACATGACATATTCATCTTTTGTGTGAATCAAGGTTTATATTCAATGGATTCTTCAAAGTGAGACAGGAGAAATTTGAAATTTTGGATAAGGAATAGAAAAGAGTGCTAATTATATTCATTACGGTCATCTTTTCTAGTTTTTATTCTCCAAATCTCTTTATAGTGACTTTCCTAGAAAGTAAAAATCTAAAAACTCAATCAAATCCTTAAAGAAAGTTATATACAATATGTATAGTGTTGATAAAAACAACAATTTTATGAAGTTGAATTTGTTGGGTTACCTTCCCAGCTAGCTAAAATCTTAACAGTAGGATCATTACTTACTTCTTGGAAAAATGATTCTTTTGAAAGCAGTTGATGGTAGAGTCGTAGTCGATGTCCATTTACCAGAAAAGGATAACCATACCCGTCGATGGTAACTAAAGTGACAATGTCATTATCATGAACTTCATTGATTTCATACGGTCTCAGGAAAATCCTGAAATCTTGAATCATAGAGAAGCGCCCAATCACCTTTCTGGAAGGGTTTCTTCTTGATATGTTTATCGTGCCAGCTATCTCTCTGCTACTAAATAACAACTATGTGTTGAAGGGTGAACATGTGTTCTTCAAATAACTCGTTGAGCTACTGCAAGCGCTATTTGTGTGCCTCCATAAGATCCAGTCCAATTTCTCAGGCCATTCTTAGAGTCTTGAGCTCAAATTCAATTGGAAATATAGGTTCCTTACCCAAGACTAGGTGATAAGGAGAGTAGCTAGTAGTGTTACGCCATGTTGTGCGATAGGCCCATAAGGAATTTGGAAGCTCGGCTGCCCAATTTTGACAATTTTTTGAGACTATTTTTGTCAATATTGCGTCCAAGGATTTATTGGTACTTTCCACTTGTTCGTTTGCCTATGGGTGGTATGGGGAGGTAACTCTGTGTTTAATGTTATAATTGCATAGAGTGGCCAAGATTTTATTTGTTGTAAATTGCGACCCTCCGTCGGTGATTACTTCCTTGGGTAATCCATAGCATACAAATAATTCAAAGAGAAATTTAATGACCACTTCCTCAGTTGTGGTTGGCAAGGCTATTGCTTCTACCCACTTGGTCATATAGTCTGTTGCAACTAGTATATAATATTTTTGGTTTGATTTTGGGTTGAACGGGCCAAAAAAATCCAGTGCCCATCTCTCGAAAGGTTCAGCCACCACTTTTGCTTGTAGGGGAATTTCATCATCTTGGCCCGGTCGACCCATCCTCTGACAGTTTTCACAGGCCTAGACATACTTCTTTGCATATATGAATATTGAGGGATAATAGTAGACCATATGTAAAACCTTATGCCTAGTTTTGTGATATGAAAAATGTCTGCCACAGGAATCATCAAGACTTGCCTTCAAGACATCGTAAATTTCATCATCTCTGACACATCTGAAGATCTGAAGATCAGACCATGTGTGGAAAAGATATCCACCAATCCAGGTGAACCATGTACTACGATGAATGATTAATTTCCTTTCTCTTGATGACAGGTGTGCTGGTAGTTTCCCAGGTGACAAATAATTCGCTACATCAGCATACCAAGGCATCTTAATAGTGATAGCGAACAAATGTTCGTCTAGAAATTGGTCTTCAACTGTCAAAGAGTTATTTGTTTTGGGTACGCGAGACAAGAAATCCACAACAATATTCTCTCTTTCAGACTGATCCTTAATGGTGATGTTAAATTCCTCCAATAGAAAGAACCATCGAGTAATCCATCCATTAGTAATTGGATTTTTAGCTAAATATTTTATAGCAGAATGATCAGTATATAGAATAACTAGATAGCATGTTATATAGTGGTGAAATTTATTAAGAGCATGTATAACAGCTAAAAATTCTTTTTCTGTTACTGTGTAATTTAATTCGGCAGGAGTAAGATTTTTTCTAATAAAATAAATAACATAAGGTTTCTTGTCTTCTTCCTGTCCAAGGACAACACCTATGGCGATATCCGATGCATCAAAGAGATGTGAAATGGTAATTTCCATTTTGGTCCTCTCAGCACTGATGTTGTTGAAACCAACCTTTTGAGCTCTGCAAATGCAACATCACACTTATCACACTTATCAGACCAGTTAAAGCATGTAAATGTGCAACTATTCTTGAAAATTTTCTATGAATCTTCGATAATATCCTGCACATCCAAGGAAACTGTGTACCTTGGTTTGTGTATGAGGTGTGGGAATATTAAGGATTACCTCTATTTTTGTTGGGTCTACCTTGATTCCATCTGCAAAAATATAGTGCCCTAGTACCACACCTTCAATCATCATCATATGACATTTCTCATGACTCAAACATAGCCTGGTAGAAATGCATCTCTCCAGTGCCTTCTCCAAATTTCTTAAAGCTCGATTAAAGTCAGTTCCATAAGGGGTAAAATTGTCCATGTAAACTTCAGGTCCTTCATTAATTAAATCAGAAAATATGCTTAAAATAACTCTTTGGATTATGGCTGGAGAATTACATAATCCAAAGGGAAATACTCGATATGCGAAGGTACCCCAGGGACATGTAAATGTAGTTTTATCCTGATCTTCTGGAGCAATCTGAATTTGATTATAACCGCTAAAGCCATCTAGGAAGGAGAAAAATTGCTTCCCTGCTAAGGTATCAAGGACCTGATCAATAAAAGGTAGGGGAAAGTGGTCCTTCTGGGTACATTTATTGAGTTCTCTATGGTCTACATAGATTCACCACTTCCCATTCTTATTAGAGACAATTACTAGTGGAGAGACCCACTGGTTGTCTAAAATAGGATACATAAAATCTACATCCAACAGTTTTTGTAATTATTATTTGACAATGTCCATGAGATGAGGGTTTAATCTTCATTGGGGTTGTCGGATGGGTCAGTCATATTTTTCAATAAATATATGATGTGTACCTAATTGGGGATCAATTCCCTTCATGTCGGGATACTCCCAAGCAAAATCCTGTTGATATTTAGAAAGGATTTGAATCAATTTTTGTTGTTATTTCAAATTGGCATTAATATTCAGAAATCTTCCTGGTGCAATTTCAACTAAAATGTTGTTATGGACAGAAGTAGTGGGAATTTGTTGCTCCATCAGTTCTTCCAAAGGATATCCCTGTTCTTCATTATCTAAAACAACTGTTAGCATCTGACATGTTGGGTTGCCTATAATTGTTGGGTTGTTAATGAAGTTGTTGATCACATCATCTTCTAGTTGGTTTTTGAGCCCAAGAGATTCTTCCAGTGTGAGAGGAGATTGTAGGTTTTCTTCTGGATATCTAGGTGGTTTCAATTGTTGATGTATGATAGGCAGACTTGGTTTAGATGGAGGATATAGGATAAGGCTCTTTATATCACTTCCTCTAGCAATTGTCATGTTTTTTGTGCAACATCCTATGTATGCATCTGTTGTTGCTAGCCACGGTCGTCCCAATATCAATGGGTGTCCATTGATTCTACTTCTTAGGTTGATAACTAGAAAATCAGCTGGGTATTCCCAAGAGTCAACCGAAATTGTTATGTCTTGTAATGTGCCCACTTGTTTAACCACCGATCTATCAGCCAATTCTAACATAGTTGAAATCAGTTTGAAGGAGGTGATACCTAGGATGTTACAGGTCTCGATGGTCAGAATATTTATGGCTGCCCCCAAATCCACCAGTGTATTTGGAAAAAAACAACCATGTATTTGAACTGTTACCACGGGGTTCCCTGGGTTTGTGTACTTGATTGGATCCTATTTTCCTAGAATAAGATCGGACAAAGTTCCTACCACATGAACAATTGATGGATTCTTATTTTTCCTTACAGGTTTCTTCCCACATAATTCTTTAATTGTTTTTGAATAAATAGGAACATCTTGTAAAGCCTGTAGGAGTGGGATTTTAACACATGGATTCTTTAGTTCCCTAAAGATATCGAAGTTAGGATATACAATTGGTTTTGATATCATTAGCCTCTCGGGAAACGGGGGAGAAGAGATTATGTCTTTATTAGGGTTTTGTTGTTCGACTGTGTTTTCCCCTTGTTATGTTTCTTCTGTGATGACCATCGTCGATGGTTTAATTGTTGGTTGTATATTATTATTATTCTCCTGTTCTTGATGAATGTCACTTTCCTCAGAAGAAATTGTATGCCTTGATCTCAACCGAATTTCATTGCACCCTATAGATTTGATTTCACCCTCCAAATTCTCGACAATTTTCACGAGCTGGACTGGTCTGTTATTAGGATTCAGGTTGGGTTGAGCTGGTAATTGAGGGTGCATTTGAGGTTGAAAATTCTAGGGTAATTAAAGTGGATCTTGTAAAGTGGTTTGAGATTGAGGAGCCATTCCCATGGGTTGATTCGCCAGTCCCATGGGGCACTGCCAATTTTGATTCCAATTGGGGGCTTGGCCAACTGTGTTATTCCATTGTGAAGGATAGGGGTTATTATTTCAATTATGCCAAAATGGGGTAGGGTATTGCAGGTTAGGCCAAGTAGGATTGGAAACTAGTTGATTTGGCCAGGGTGCAGTAGGATATTATTGGGACTTCTAGGTGGGATTAGCAAATGGTTGGCCCTGCCATGCATTTCCAGAATTATATTGTTGATTATACTGCCCAGAAAAGAAAGAAGGATATTGTAGCGTGCCTGGGGATCGAGCTTTCCACTCACGATGCTAAGCCATCAGATATACTGGTTATGTTTCCTCTTCTATTTCTTTAAAGATAACTTTTAGTCTCGGGAGTGATGTGCATTGCTCTGTCGCATGGTCTTTGGCACAGATGGTGCAATTATGAACCACATCCAAGGGACATTCCCTCGAACCATGTTTCCTTCTACATCATGGAAAAAATATGACCAATGATTGTTCTGCTTCTGCTTGTTTCTGTTTAACCTGTAGAACATCCAATTGTGTAGTCAGAGTACCCAAAATGTCTGTTTTAAAATTTTCTAAAATATTGTGAATTTATGCTCGGGTGACGCTCCTGTTAATATTATGGTAGCTTTGGGAGGTGTGAACCTCTATTGTGACCTATGACGAGACTAGAATCCTCCGAAAGGAAGCAAAGAATTAAAGGAAACCCTAGACAAGTTGTCGGCTGAATAAATATATTTAAATTGAATTTATTGATGCCCAGAAGGAGAAGTCGGCCCCAGTTAGACTGGCCAGTCCACTATAAATACAGAGCACTAGTTTCATTATTTCACATCTCAGCAATTGCAATGAGAGCTAAATCTACGCAGGCAGTTGCAGGCAGCAGCAGTTTTGTGCGCAAGTTTTCTGGGAGAGATGGAAAGTGGTGCGCTAGCTTCTGGGTGGGATCATTTGTTCAGTTTGGTTTCTATTTTCTTGCTTGGTGCATTTAGCCACTCTTGGTTATTTATTGCTACCAGGATTCTCTTCTCGGTCAAGGTCAAGGTGCTTGGAGGGTGGCTTTGGCTTGTGGTTGGGTGACGAGGATATCGCCAATGGTTAAATGAGCACAATCCTCTATATTCTAATAGGTTATGGGCCCAAACCCCTTCAATCAGCCTAAAACGCTAGAAGGAAACATAACCACTAGGTATTGAGCTCATTGAGGAACTACCGCTAGAGTTACTAGCAAGAGCAGCTTCCAAAGAACTGCAGCTAGGGTTACTAGTAGTAGAAGTTGCAGAAACCCTAATTCTCATATCCGACACCTTGTGATGGAGCATCTTGCTCAAGGAGAAGATATTCAGATGCGCCCTAACTTATCGCACCTATTGACTTTCTCAAAAGAAAGAAATGACGAATTTGAAGTTTTGGATCAAGGCATGACCAATTATCAGTCAACCGAAGACATGTGTGAAACAATCAGTCTCTTACATTACTCAGCACTTACCGGGACAATTGAAGATGATATGTGGATAATCGACAGTGGAGCTTCCAGGCACATGATGGGAGATCGAGCTAGAATCTCATATCTAAATGAGATAAAGACATCGTACAAAGTGTAGCTTGGAGACAAAAGCACCTACCCCGTCGAAGGATTCTGACAAGCCTCCATCAAATTGGAATCAGGTAATCATGTTCCCTTAAGCAATGTTCTATATGTACCTGGTTTAGAAAAGAATATTGTATCAATATCATGTTTAGAAGACAAAGGAAACAGAATATCCTTCATAGATAAAAAAGTGTTATCATGGCATAAGGATTCCAGCATAGAAGATGCTAGGGTTATTGGAAGACGTGAAGGGAATCTATATAGACTACTAGAATGAAATGAAGAAGCCCTAGTACATGACGAAGTCAACCCTAATGAGCTTTGGAATAGAAGGTACGCTCATATCAATTATCAAGCACTACCTTTCCTCAGGAAGATGGTTGAAGGGATACCAGAATTGAAGTCTACACACGAAGGAATTTGCAAGGGATGTGCCCTTGGGAAGAACATCAAGAAACCATTCCCAAGCAGCATGAACAGATCTAAGGAAACCCTAGATCCAATACACTCAGATGTTTGCGATCCAATGCCAGTCAAATATTTAGGAGGATCTCTCTACTATGTAACATTCATAGATGACTATTCAAGGAAGACGTGGCTATACCTACTGAAGTCAAAAGATGAAGTATTCAGCAAGTTCCAAGAATTCAAGGCAGAAATGGAAAACCTTACAAACAAAAAGATCAAGACATTAAGAAAGGATAATGGAGGAGAATACACCTAGAAGGAGTTCGTTGCATTCTACAAATCATTAGGGATTAGGAGGGAGCTAATTGTTCCTCATAATCCTCAACAAAATGGTGTAGCAGAAAGAAAGAACAGATCCATCGAAGAAACAGTAAAAGCCCTATTGAACGATCAAGATCTATCCATGTTTCTATGGGGAG
>JZKD02S0078994.1:487349-504616 GCA_000966675.3 Picea glauca | reverse complement strand
TCATGTATCAATGACAACTCATTGATCCATCTTCATCTATGCATTCTCATCAAGGAAAATACATATTATATTACATAAATCATCAATCAATCAATCCTTTGACATCAATCAATGATTTGACATCAATCAATCAAACCATTGGCATCAATGAAAACATGATCCAACAAGCTCTATATGGACTTAAGCAAGCCCCAAGGGCTTGGTATGCTAGAATGGACAACTATCTAACTAGACTTGGCTTCTCTAAGAGTTATGCAGATCCAAACCTTTACTACAAAGTCGTGAACAATGCACCTGTAATTCTACTACTATATGTTGATGATCGATTCATAACAGGTGAAGAATCTCTAATCATCCAGTGCAAGAAGGATTTAGCCTCTGAATTTGATATGAAAGATCTAGGTCTCATGCACTATTACTTGGGAGTAGAAGTATGGCAGAAGCGTGGTGAAGTATTCCTTAGGCAAGGAAAATACGCAATAAATATCCTTCAGAAGTTTGGAATGATGGATTGTAAATCCATGGACACTCCTATGAATATGGATATAAGAAAAATGAAAGTCCTAGATTCTGATCCAGTAGATCCATCACTATATCGGTAGCTAAATTGATCATTGATGTATTTGGTAAATACTCGACCAGATATTTGCTTTGTTGTTAATACATTAAGTTAGTTCTAGGTGGAACCTAGACAAGAGCATTGGATAGCTGCAAAGCATGTTCTAATATATATTCGTGGGACAATAAACTATGGCTTAAGATATACCGCATCCAGTAATGTCCAACTTCATGGATTCACAGACTCTGATTGGGAAGGAAGTGCAAAAGATAGAAAGAGTACTTCAGGTATGTGTTTTAGCTTGGGCTCTGCTATGATATCTTGGAGCAGCAGGAAGCAGAAGTCTGTTGCACTCAGTACAGCAAAAGTAGAGTATATGGCAGCTTGTGAAGCATGCACAGAAGCAGTATGGCTAAGAAAGTTAATATCTGATTTATTTGATCGGACTCCAGAATCGACCACAATATATTGTGATAATCAAAGTTGTATAAGATTATCTGAGCATCCAGTGTTTCATGAAAGTTCGAAGCACATTGAGGTCAAATACTATTTTATCCGAGATAAATTTCAGGAAGGAGAGGTAAAGCTCGAGTATATCCCCACTGATGAGCAGACAATAGACATCATGACAAAACCTCTTTCTAGAATCAAGTTTGCATGTTTCCGAGAGAAGATGGGGATCATGGAAATAACTCCCTTAGCTGAAACGGAATATTCTCCAGGATAGAGAAGGTACGCAAAAATATTCTTGAAAAACATTTATTTTGTGATTGAAATAACTCTCCAGTTAGGAGGGAGCATTGAAAATATTATTTATCTTTGTAATTGAAAAATAGTCCAGATTGGACAGATGCTTTCCTGTTCGGAAAGTGGATTGATATTTCTGACGGACAGTGACTTCCCATTGTAGTTAACATGGGAAGACGACTGATTTTTGATGTATCATAGACAATGACTTCCCATTATGGGGAGTGGTCTAGGATAGTCATTCTTCTTGGCAATCACTCTGAGTAGTGGTCAAGTAGAATGGTCTGCCTCGCTGGGAAGTCATTCTTTCAAAGTTCACAGTTGTGAGCAGTTTCGAAGAATCGTCTATTTTGGAGGTTGATGCAGGACAAATATTCCTCGAGGGTTATACATTCTCTCCAGGTTACACTTTAGTGTCGGAGGAATGGCCCAGGGTGGGGAATGGTCCGGACAATTATTCCTCGAGGGCAGACTCATTCTCTCCAGGTTACACTTTTTTTAGTGTCGAAAGAATGGCCTAGGGTGGGGAGTAGTCCAGGCTCAGCAATCAGGGACAGTTATTCCTCGAGGGCAAACTCATTCTCTCCAAGTTACACTTTGTTTAGTATCGGAAGAATGACCCAGGGTGGGGAATAGTCCAGGACAGTCATTCCTTAGGGCAGACTCATTCCCTCCAGGTTACACTTTGTTTAGTGTCGGAGGAATGTCCCAGGGTAAGGAATGGTCCAAACATTTCTCAAGGGAAGACTCATTCTCTCCAGGTTACACTTTTTTTATTGTCGGAAGAATGGCCCAGGGTGGGAAATGGTCCAGGTTCAGAAATCAGAAACAATCCTTCTTCCTTGGTTGAGAAGAATGGGGTAGATAGCCCATTATTGATATTCTATATTGAGGGCAGACATTCTTTCAGACCTCATAGATGTGAATGAAATATTGGCCTAGATGATTATTATTGATGATCTATACTGAGGGCAGACATTCTTTCAGATATCACAGACGTGAGTGAAAGATTGGTCCAGATGATTCAGTTCTTGTCATAACATTGTTTCCATGCAGGTTGCTATCAGATATTTGTTATGAAGAATGAATAATAGTAGATATGTTATTGTTTGTGATTGTGTTTCACAAGTTTGAGTATTTTTGTACTACTAGAATAGAAACAGGTGTGTTATATTAATTGATATTGTGCCAGTTGTCATAGGAGATTATCCAGTCGGATAATAATAACAGGTGCTCGTGGTGCTACCAGTTGAATGGTCTGTTGTGCTCAAGACCATACCTCCCTAGCTAGGAGGGAGTGTTAATATTATGGTAGCTTCGGGAGGTATGAACCTCTATTGTGACCTATGACGAGACTAGAATCCTCTGGAAGGAAGCAAAGAATTAAAGGAAACCCTAGACAAGTTGTCGGTTGAACAAATATATTTAAATTGAATTTATTGATGCCCAAAAGGAGAAGTCAGCCCCAGTTAGACTGGCCAGTCCACTATAAATACAGGGCGCCAGTTTCGTTATTTCACATCTCAGCAGTTGCAGTGAGAGCTAAATCTGCGCAGGCAGTTGTAGGCAGCAACAGTCTTGTGCACAATTTTCTGGGAGAGCTAGAAAGTGGTGCGCTAGCTTCTGGGTGGGATCATCTGTTCAATTTAGTTTATATTTTCTTTCTTGGTGAATTTAGCCTCTCTTGGCTATTGATTGCTACTAGGATTCTCTTCTCGGTCAAGGTCAAGGTGCTCGAAGGGTGGCTTCGGACTGTGGTTGGGTGACGAGGGTATCGTCAATGGTTAAACGAGCACAATCCTCTATATTATAACAGCTCCCACTAGTGATGTTGCTTCTTTTGGTTATGGGAGCCTGTATTCCTAATCTAGTTTGTGTACTACCACGTGAACACCTGATGCACAATTGGAGAATCTCATCATATGTTTCTTGATAAATATCACCTTTTCCCATTAAATCCAATGTTTCCACCCATTCATCCTTCATGCCTTTTATTAGAGTGGATTTAAGTACCTCGCCTCGTAGTGTACCGTAAGGTGGTCTCTGCAGGTTATATTGAAATATTTCAACATATTATTCTAGTGTTTCATTTTCTCTTGTAGTCATTTTAAAGATTCTGTCCTTTAAATCATTGGTTCTATAGTAGTCTTGATATTTCATAAGGAAGGCTTGTTTCATTTCATCCCATGAATTTATAGTTCCTCCCCCTAGTCCCATAAACCATCGTAAATATGCTCCCTTCAAAGTGGAAGTAAATATCTTTAGTTTATGGTGTTCATAGGTATATTCATAGCCTCTACATAGGACATCAAACTCGAATAAGAATATGTTAGGATCCTCTGAGATTAATCCATTGAAGGTTGGGATATTATGTAGTGGAATGGCTTTCATTGGGGAATTAACAACCGAATCAACTATAGGATATTCCAAAGTGGAAGTCTAGGGTCGTGGCTCATTTTTTTGTTCCATTTGGTCGAAAATGTGCCAATAACCCTCAAGTATTTCTTGGTCTGGGTCTTCTATTCGAGGTGATTGATTATTTGGTCCCTTAAGAAATTTAATCGCGCTATCTATATCTGGGATTCCAGGTGTCCCTTCTCTTGCCAAAATCATAGGAGATCCAGGTTCAGGTGGTGGTGGGTTTGCCTCAGCAATCCCACTGGTCTCCCCTTCTCCTTATTTCAAATTACAAGAATTTCCCTCGTCTAAAGGACTAGAAAGTGGAGTATGTGTATTTTGGAAACTTTGTCCAGTCCCTTTAGTTCCGCTATGAACCTCAGCGTGAGATGCATTTGGTGAATTTGTTGCTTGAGGGATTCTGGTAGAACCTTTTTGAGGTCAAACTGAGGCTTGAGATTCATCTTTTAGGATGATATCATCTATGAAAGTGCTCCTTCTAGGGGGCATCGAGCCATGGGATTTTGTAGTTTTTGGTGGGGGTTTTAATTTTTCAGGTTCTTTCTTCTTAGTCATACACACAGACACAAATTAGATGCACCTATCTAGCCTCTATTCATTAGTCAAAGGTAGGTGTTGGTGCAAGGATTTTACTTGTTTCCTACATAGGTTCTTACCTTCTGTTTTCAATACCTCATCCTTTAGAGATGCAACCTATGTTAGCTTTGACATTCTCCCCGGAAATGACACCAAAATGTTGGGCTCTAAAGATGTCTTAAAAACAACCTTAGTCTGACATTAATTTATCAACCGAGGGTTCATCTTCTCTTTCAAAAATGTCCGCAAAGTCAATGAAGATAGTCATAGAGGTTTAAATCGTGTAGCTAAAGAAAATATGAGTCTATCTAAATTATTGCAATAATCAAGTTCTTCATGCATTCATTAAAAAACTCGGAAACTAATAACTCACTCAATAGAATTGTAATCTAATCAATGACACACTGTGAATCAAAAATTCAATCAATTTGTTGAATTCATTTAGCTAAGAAACAATAATTTAATCTGCGAAAACACTTAATGAATCAATATATCAATGATTATTTAACTTGCTGGAAAAGAACAACGAATTACTGAATATTAAAGAAGGAACAAAAAATGTGAATTAAGCGAAAGGAACAACAAATGCAAATTTGATAAAAGGAACAGTGTATGTGAAAATTAAAGGAATCCATAAACTACTATAAATTGGAAATAGAACAACAATCAATAATCTTTAAATGAAACATCTATTCTCTGCAAATGAATAGCATAATCAATTCATAAAAGAATCAACACACTTACGAATTTATCTTAACTATTGCAAGGAAATTTAAATCACAGAACCAAGATAGAATTGATACGATTACAGGTGAGACAGTAACTCCTTTCAACTAGGCCCACAGTCTTCAAAAGGTACTGCTACTAAAAAATTAGTATGCAGGGATGATCAAAGCACTTGAAGCTTTCATTAATTCCATAACAGATAAACCATTTACAAAAGATTGTTGTACAAAATGTCAACAATTGGGAGATCTAAATGTTTGGTTAAAATCCTTGGGTGTCTCTCTATTGTTCACTATCCTTTATATATTATAATGAAATAAGTAAATTAAGCTATCCTGAGGATCGATAGATCCTCGGGATTACTTTTACTATTTATGAAGATTACAAGATAAAGAGTCAATCCTCCTTTAAATTGTTTTGCGCCTGATTTCTTCGATCTCCAATGGCCTATGCATCTCCATAATATTATTCATTATCTTGAGTTAACAGCAATTGTCCATTTTCTGTATAAAATCAAAACAATTCAAACTAAAATTTAGAAAATATCTAATATCATTCAATAATATTTCCAAAAGACTTTCTAACCATTTTGTTTCCTAATTACTTCAAAATAATTGAAAAGTCAACAAAGAATATATCACAAACCATAGAAATAAGGAGAATATTTGTACCTTTTTCTCAAACCAACAATCTTTCTTTAAGTTCTTGGGTTAATGCACATATTTTTTTATGCATTGTTTGAGGGTTGATTAATTCTAGACTCTTACTTAGCATTAGTTTCACAGTTTATGTTAGCATTTTTTGTTACCTAAATTTATCCTAAGTTTCATTAATTCCAAACATAATGGTGTTGTAGTGTCCATCCACATCGTTTCTTTGTCCAGTTGTAGTTTGCATGCAAGATCCCTTGGGCTATTAAAGTGAGAGGAGAAACCAAGAAATGGAATCCTATCCTCTACAATGCCCCAATCTAAATCAATATTCTTGAGTATTTTACTTCCCACTTGCCTCTGCATGTATTTATCAAGCACTATCTACAATTTTCTATTTGTAGTGAAGGGAAATGCATATTTTGTGTTTTCTGGAAATTTTATTCTACAATATTTTTTTTCATTTCTACTAATTTATTTACAAAACATATCACTGGCTGGTTTTTGTTTCAGCGAGGTTGTTTTACCTACCATTTTTATTTTCCTATCCTGGTGATTTCATTATTGGTGGATCTAGGCATGGGTGATCCATACCCCCCACTCTTTAGGCCTTCTCCCTGATCACATGCATGGAGGAAGGGATGGCTCGCTTGTGTTGGAAATTCAATGATTCCTTCTCCTACTCCACAACATTGATGGTTTCCAAAATATTTTGTATCCTCGTTGAGGATGATAACATATCATACTGCAAAGAAGGAAAAGGTGTTTACAGGGTTACTAATTGTCATGGGGACCTATTTGCAACTCCATGAGCCTTGAGCAGGTGGGGGCTCATTTGATTTTTATGCAAAAGAGGATTATTTGTATCATTCGATTTTTATGCAAAAGAGGATTCTTTGTATTTTTGTATATAATGAAATCTTGGAAAAAATCAAAAGTTAAGCCTTTTTCTAATGTAATTTAGAGGAATCTTTGTGTTTTACTATATGTTCTATGAAAAAGGTATAGTTGGGATATGTTTGTAGTTTCCCTTATTTAACCTACTAAACTGTGAATTTGAATCAGAATGGACAGTTTGTGTCCCCAAGGACCTTGAAAATTTGGAGGAAAGTTTGTAGGAGATGGAAAAAATCTTCATTTACCTAGTGGTGCAAGTGTCCTAATGTATGGGTTGTCCCTGTGAGAAATAGAGGACCTTGAGTCATAAGCAAATCTCAATATTTATGTGGAAATATTGGAATATATGCAAGAATCTTTCCTCTAATGAAGTCGAAAGGCCCTTTGATGGTCTTTGAGAGGTTTCTCGGCTCTTGAAGATCTGGCCAGAGCCTTGAAGAATCCCAAAAGTTAGCCAAGTTATGATTTTTGAAATACTATCCAGTGGAAACCCCATGTTATGACGAGGGAGGACTTCAGTCATTGATTCAATGTATTGCACAAATCACAACCTTGCATTCAAGAGTAAGATCATCGGGAGTCTTGAAAAGAGGAGTCAATAAAGAGGGACGATCGATGATGAAGAAGTCCTAAAAATATTGCCAATTGTTGGATGGTGCGATGAGTGGAATGGGACCATTCATTGGTAAGTTGAGTCTCTAAAATGACCAAGATTGGATCAAGGAGATTCGACGATGACAAAGACCTTGATATTAGACGAGGAGCATCGATATTTCAAGAGTAATCTTAGTAAGATATGGATCGTTGGTACTAGTCACATCATCGTCGGGGAATAAAAGAGTGATGAAGTGGGATGATGGATTCCAAAGAGTTTTGATGATGAGATGTCCTTGTAAATAAAAAAGAGTCGTTGATTGGCATGTATGCAAGAAATGATCTCTGTTGTAGATTGTTGTAGGTCCCATTTAAGAGAGAAAAGGGGATGAAGATGTCATGGTAATGTGGCAAGCCAACAGGGAAGCCAACGTGTCCCTAGTAGTGACATGTGCCTCCAAGGGAGTGGTGGATTCACATGATAGGTCCTGAAGGGGTTTGGAATCCCTTATGACTTTTACTACAACCTAAAGCGTCATCTTTGAGTGTAGCAAGATCACATCCATTCATCAGAGTATGTCGAGCATGGTTCAGAAGAGAGTACATAAGTAGGTGCCGACAATGACAAGATCCTAAGACAAATTACAAACATTGATCAATAGATGGGTGATATTATATGTTATCCATGGATCTGCGTAGGTACCACTGTTCACTCTGAGAGAGGTGTTGGATTACTAAGAGGGGGGTGAATAAGTAATGAGCAATGTATACCACTTTTAACCACATTTTATATTCCTTGAAATTATTCGACCATGTTTATCAGTTCATCATCAATATATTATTGTATGATAAACATTAAAAACCATCAATGCATAATGAACAGTAACAAAAACATCCACACAATACAAAGTACACCAATATTTACATGGAAACCCAATGCAGGAGAAAACCATGGAATTCTTTTCTTATATGTCAAAGAATTGCATTCAAGGAAGAACCAACTTCCAATTATCCAGCTCCAACCCCCTAGATTCTCAGGCTACAACCTAAGGGAAGCTCCAAATCCCCAATTCTCTGGCTTCAAATAGAAGGAGGCTATAACCCCCTATGTTATCTGTCTACAACTGGAAGGTGGATACAACCACCTATCCTTTCCCTGTCGAAGCACCCTGAAATATAAATGCCAAATGTAGACAACTTGTCACTGTAAAACCAGTCATTGCCATAACTCTATCACTATCATTGAGCCAAAAACCTTTTCTTCATATTTTTCTTACAGCTTCGTGACATGTCTACGCTGCAACATGCAGATGTTTGTGGCTCTCTTTACTGCAACTCATGGATTTCCACACCCCTCTTATTTGCAACTCACAAAATACTATAGAACCCTCCCAATTTCATTGTCGCTATCTATGTTTCTGTCAAACTGTCACTGTAAAACCTTTCATTTCAACCTGTACCAGCAATATATAACAACATGTGCCAAACAACATGTACCAACAATCTGTAACAATAATCTTATCAACCAAAGTAGATCCAATCACCAAAAAATATCTCAACCGTATGCATGATATCCCTGGGATGTGCATCAAACAAAATGGCTCATAACAAATCACAACCATCACCCACACATGCCTCTACCAAACATGTAAAAATCACAACCAAGTACCAACATGTACCACAACAAGTGCATCAACCATGCAAAAAAGACATACTCCAAGCTAACCAAGAAAGGGCCTCTAGCAATACATCATATTATTCATAAACCAAATACCATAAACCCTTACATCAAAACATGTGCCAAAACCTCATTGTTATGTAGCCTTAAATATGTAGAACTCATAAGCCAATCATATACCAAGACCACTAAAAAATGCCTCTCACAATGCACCATAATGTATTCCAATAAAACCAAGCTAAGTGCACTAGCAATGTGCCTCAACAGATCTTCCTCAAATCATACTCTACAATGAATACCCTACATCCAAGAGGGAATATACCAAACCTCACAAAGTCACTCCTAAAGCATGCTCCACAACACCACTAAGATACAATCTCAAAACATAATCATGAACATACCTTTAACTTTGTAGTAACCTTGTTGTACATGATCTATGACAAACATAATTGTAGTCTCTCCTCATATCCTGCAACTTGGAACAAGCATCTTATGTTTTCCCTTTCTACAGATCAACACTTTTCCTTTCTACAACTCACGGGTGTCTGCGCTTCTTTTTTTAGGCGACCCATGGATGTACGTGGCCTATTCTTATGCAGCTCGTTGATAACTTCAGAAACCCTAGAATAGTCAAACTCTTTGTATCTCTGAAACTTTCGTTGCTTCAAACCTTCGTTGCCTCAGACCTGTCACTTCATATTTGTCAATTGTACCTGTTCATAACACTTCAAAATATAAATATTCAATGTTCTCAATAGGTTTTCATTAGGTACAAATGGGATTCATTTGATCTCTTATTTATACTTCCCAAGTGACTTCCTTTAGGGGCTACCATGTAACTGATTTAGCATGTTTCCTTATTCTAGGGATAACCCACTTTCTTGTTGCGACTAACTTTTCCATAATTAGTCAACTCATAACTTCTTTTCCCTGAACTAAATTCTTGTTGCAACCACTTTATTATTTAATTTATTTCTTGGTCAACCACTTTGACTATTCAACATTCTCATTACAACTACTTTACCCATAATTAATTTCTGTCCAAACCACTTTGACTATTCAACTTTTTATTACAACTAATTTACCCATAATTAATAAAATCACCACTTCTTGTTGCAACTAATTTATTTTCAATTATTTTCTTATTGTAATAACTTTACCCGTGATTAACTCCTAGTTACAACCACTTTGAATTCTAAAATTCTTCGAGGATCTTCTAGAATAATTGACTTCTTTGACCTTCTAGGGGCTTCTAGATAACTCATGAGGGTTCTCCAAATTCACTAAGCCATATCTCCTCAGCGATGAGGAACTATGTGACATACCACATATCACCAGAAATTACACAAAATGTATTATCCATCTATGATAGTCTTTCCTGCAAATTCATTGACCTTCAAGTCTTTATTCCTCAACCAAACTCAAGTTCCTTAACCACATCTCTATGGATACCAAAATTTATTACCAGACTTGCTTCAAGGGTTGAAATCAATCTCTAAGGGTTGAAATCAATCAATAAGACCAATATCCAAGTGATCCAGGTGGATATTGGTGGCCACCCACCTATTCCAACTGGATCCTCATGTCCGTTTTTGTTCAGCACATTCTTTTGTACTGCTTTGTAATTATGAGTTCTACACTTTTGGGGTTGTCTAAATCCCCACACATCCTCTAGGTGGATACAGGTGGCCTCTTTCCTAATCCAACTGGCTTATATTGTATGTTTTCATGTCAGCACATCTTGTTGTACTTTCGGGGCTGTTTTGGGGCCCTAAACATTGTTTTTTTGGCTCGCCATAGTCAAACTACAGATAAAGTCAGATTTTGATAGTGGAATGTGTAGTTCTCTGAAATATATTTCTAATGGGCTATCACGCACCTAAAATGGAGGTCGTATGAAAAAGTTACAGCCCTAGGAAGTTGAGGTACCAAATTACACCAACTTACCCATAGGGCCCACATGACTTTTGGTGTTTCGCCTTCTGGGGTTAGGTTTTTGGATGTCTAGGGTTTTGGAATTCATGATTGATATCAAAAATTCCTATGGAGCCTCATTGTAATCCATTCTTCTCAAATGGATGCACATAGCAGGCACATCTCTTCTCAAAGATAGCTACCACCATTTGACCAAGTATTCGGTTCTCCAGTTTTATAGTTTCAACCTATTTTGTTATTTAATAGAAGATATTGTTCACTGGATATTTTTGTTATTCTCCATATCTCCATGTTTATTGTTTTTAGTCTGTTAATCAGTTCATTCCACTCCTAAATCCAAATCAGTGGTATCAGAGCGGTATGCTCTTCATTTATTTTTCTTCGAGCATGTCCCCAACAAGATCCGGCTACAAGAAGTTGGGACTCAAACCAATCAAGCCATTACCAGATTGGTCATGTCGAGCCTGACAAAAACCCATGGGGGACAAAAATAAATATGATGGAGCAGGAGATCCTATTAAAAATTTTATTGAGGAAGCCCTCGTGTGACAAAGGAATGAAATCATGGACAACTTTGTGCAGATCCTTCGACAGTTTCCCATAGGAGAAGCATCTTCATCAAGCGGCCATGCAAACACCTTCAAGGTACAGGTAAATTTTGATATTCCATTATTTGAAGGACTGATAAATGTGGATGTTGTAGATAAATGGTTGAATCTGCTCGAAGGATATTTTTTGGTCCACAATTTTTCTGATAGGGAAAATATCACTTTTGCACTCCTCAAGGTCGTTCCCCATGTTAAATACTGGTGGGATACTTACTCTAGGAAAAGGGTCGTGGAGGAATCTATAATGTTTGTGGTGGCCCCTACATGGGATTCCTTCTGGGACACCATTAAATAAAAGTACTACCCTCTTGGAAGCTACGAGGACCAGTACACCAGATGGACCACCCTATGTCAAGAAAGGGACCAGACAGTACCATATTTCACCAATATTTTCCATACCCTACACACCAAATTAGGTATCAAATACTCTGAGCATCATCTGGTGCTCAAATACTGTGACTATTTTCATAGATACATTCAAACATAAATGGAGTTCCTGGACATCGCCTCTTTGGGAATGACTTATAGATGCGTTGTCAAGATCGAGAAGAAATTTAAGGAGAAATGGTGAGAGTTTGGATCTGCAAACCCCTCATAGCCAAAGCATGGAAAAGGCAGCCCCAACCCACATAGAAAAGGACCAAGTCGATATGGCTACCCTCAAGACAACCAGTCCAAGCCACAACATGAGAAGGGAAATGAGAAGATGAAGAAGGACACGGGAAAATGGTGTGAGTACCATAAAAGTCCTTGGCACAACACCGAAGAATGTCGCTCCAAGAAGTCCCTTGTGGTTGAGCTAAAGGCTTCCAAGTCAGAGGCCTATTATGATTCCGAGTCAAATCCTAAAGGATGGAATCAGATTATCGATGTTGAACCTAGTGCCACTGTCGCTACCACCAAAGTCCAACCAAGCAAACAAGAAGAACCAGAGGAAGAGGAATGCCTCTTTCACTCACAGATGTGGGTCAAGGGGGATCCGATTCATTTCATTGTCAACAACGGTATTTAGAAGAACCAAATTTCAGCAGAGGTCGTCAAGTAAATGGACCTTCCAATGACACTGCACCCACAACCCTACACCATCGACTGGATTCGCAAAGGAAGAGATCTTCGTGTCAGCCAACAGTGTTGTCTACCCTACGACATCAAGCCTTTCAAAGATGAGGTAATGTGTGATATTTTTCCCCTTGAATTTTGTGATGTTCTTTTAGGACAACCATATTTGTGGCAACATCATGTTGTGTATGATTCTAGACCCCACAGTGTTATTACTACTTTGGGTAGACAATTGTACAAGATTCCAGCGGTAGAACCACCTACTTCTATTTCTTTAATCTCTGCTAAGAAATGCAGTAAGGTCATTTCACAGATCGGGAAATTTGTCTTCTTTGTGATCCGTTCTCACAGTAATCAAAAGGTCATCGCCACATTTGTGACCTCTACATAGCGCCTCTCTTTGCAATAGCAGCAAGTGGACGGGATCGTGGAAGAATATAGAGACATCTTCTCCTCACCTACAGGGGTACCGACACACTGCCAAGTCAAGCATCCAATTGATCTGACCCCTGATGCACCTCTACCTAATGGACCAGCCTATCAATGCTCACTGATGGAGAATGACGAAATCAGGCATTAGATATAAGAGATTCTTCAAAAGGGTCACAGCAGACCTATCTCCTCCCCTTGCGGAAGCCTGATTTCACTAGTGTAGAAGAAGGATGGGACTTGGCGACTCTGCATTGATTACAAAGCCTTAAAAAAAATCACAGTCAGGAACCGCTACCCCATTCCTAGGATTGATGACCTTCTTGAACAACTCAAGAGGGTAAAGTTATTCAGCAAGATTGACCTAAAGTATGGCTACCACCAGGTTCCCATTAAACCAACTAATGTATGGAAGACAACCTTCAAGTCTAAAGAAGGTCTCTATGAATGGATAGTCATGCCCTTTGGCTTAACAAATGTACCATCCACTTTCATGAGGTTGATGGATGATGTATTGAGACTCTTCACCAACTCCTTTGTGGTGGTATATTTGGATGACATCCTCATCTTCAATAGAACATGGGAGGAGAACATGTGGCATATTCAGCAGGTTTTGAGCACTCTGCGGCAGCACAAGCTATATGCCAACTTGGAAAAATTGTCTTTTGGCATGAACAGGGTCCAATAGTTGGGATACATTGTTAATGAGCATGGGGTACATGTTGATCTAGCTAATATCTGAGTCATCTGTGACTGGTCATCCCCGACCACACTAATCGAGCTTCGGATGTTTTTGGGGCTAGCCAACTTCTATCGATGGTTCATGTTGGGATTCTCCCATATTGCATGGGCCCTCAACTAGGTGACCAAAGGTGGTGGTAGGGCCAAGTTCGTGTGGGGAAAGGAGCAAAAATGAGCATTCAATGATCTGAAGCATCGCTTGTGCTCATCTCTAGTACTCTCCTTGCCCAATCTGCAACAACCATTCAAGATTGAGACTGATGCATATGACTATGATGTGGGTGTAGTTATCACTCAGCACAAGCATCCGATGGCATACCATAGTGAGACACTCTCTGATACTGTCCGAAAACACCCCACCTATTACAAGGAAATGTATTCCATTGTACAAGCCTATCATCAATGTAAACATTACATTATGGGGAAAGAGATGATCATATGCACTTATCACAAGCCTCTGTAGTTCATATAGACACAGGGGAAATTGTAGAATGATCGCCATCAGAAGTAGTCCACCTACCTGCAACAGTTTCATCTCAACATCAAGTATAAGACAGGTATCTCCAATAGTGTCGTTCACTGCCTCAGTCATCCCTCTATGTCTGCACTCACCACTGTGCACCATTCCTATGGATATGAAGCATTTGAGTGGCCCCAACTTTATCAACAATATCTGGACTTCACCACCACATATCATCTCTTGGGTATAGGTGTAACTATCACTGATTTTCACATTCAGGATGGACTCTTATGCCACCTGGGCCATCTATGTGTTCCTACAAGCAAGAATGCAAAGCTAATTTGGGAAGCCCACTATAGTCAGGTGACATGACATTTTGGCATAGATAAAACTATGGTCATTCTTTAGAAACATTTTTATTGGCCAAAGCTTCGACAAGACATCATCAAGTATATCAGATCTTACACTTCATGTGCCATTGCCAAGCCATCCATCAAGAAGCAAGGCTTATATACCCCTCTTCCTATTTTTGATATGCCTTGGGAATCCATCTCAATGTATCACATGTATGGCTTGTCATCCACCAAGCAAGGAAAGGACTGTGTGTTTGTGGTCGTTGATCATTTTTCGAAGATGGCCATCCTCACAGCCTGTAAGAAGAATGTCACAGTAGCAAATACTGCTAAGATCTTCTTCAAACGAGTGTGGGTCAACTTTTGGATACCACATACCATCATCTCCAACTAAGACAATAGGTTCCTCAACACCTTTTAGTCGAGTCTCTAGTCTCTATTGGACACCAACCTCACAAAATACACTTCTTTCCACCCCCAAACCAATGGCCAATCATAGGTCATCAATCATATGATTGTGCACATCCTACTCATGTACAATTCTAAGCATCCATGTACATGGGATGAGAGTCTCCCATATGTCCAACACATTTACAACAAGGCTCTCCATAGTTCCACCGACCATATCCCATTTTAGGTGGGTCTGGTATTCCAACCCTTGGGACCCATTGATGTTTCACTCCCTCTTTCCACCACACATACAAACTCTTCCCTTGATCAGTCTGTGATCGAAAAATCCACCAGATTCATTGAGTGGATTTAGCACATCCACCAACAGGTCCAATAGATTTTGCAAAAATCCAATGCTAAGTACAAGCAGTGCCATGATCAACACAGGGTACGACACCAGTTTCAGGTTGGCAAAAAAGTCTAGTTACATATGTAGAAAGAGCATCTCATAGAGCCCCATCAAAAGATTTTGCCACTTCATTATGGGCCTTACACTATCACCAAGGTTGTGGGTAGAAGTTCTTTTGAGCTCAACACTCCACCCTTCCATTGTCTACATCCAGTATTCAATGTGGACCTCCTTCGGCCATATTTTCCACCATTATTGGACACTTCTAAGATCGCAGAACAACTAACACCAATCGAGCTCAAACCTGACTACATGGAACAAGCATCCATTGATCATATAGTGGACACATAGGTCAAGGGAACTTGCCAACAATGGATCCATATTTATCAATTTTTCAAGGTAGGGAAACTCCTACACCAAGGAAAGTGGCTCACCCGGGGCCAAATCCAATAGAGGTTTCCTCACCTGATGGGGGAACTCAACGCAATGGAGACCATTGCTTCCTAAGGGTGGAGGATTGATCTAGGTGTATATTGGTGGCCACCCATCTATTCCAACTGGCTCCTTGTGTCCATTTTTATTTAGCACGTTCTTCTGTATTTCTTTGTAATTGTGGGTTCTACACTTCTGGGGCCGTCTGAATCCCCATACATCCTCCAGGTGGATACGGGTGGACTCTCTCCTAATCCAACTGGCTTATTTTGTATTTTTTCATGTCAGCACATCTTGTTGTACTTTTGGGGCCGTTTTGGGGCCATAAATGTTGTTTTTTTTTCTTGCCACAGTCAAACTATAGACAGAGTTAGAGTTTGATGGAAGAATGTGTAGCTCTCTAAAATACCTTTCCAATGGGTTATCACACACCAAATTACACCAACTTACCCATAGGGACCACATGACTTTTGGCGTTTCACCTTATAGGGTTAGGTTTTTGGATGTCTAGGGTTTTGGAATTCATGATTAATATCAAAAATTCCTATGGAGCCTCATTGTAATCCATTTTTCTCAGATGGATGCACGTAACAGCCACATCTCTTCTTAGAGATAGCTACCACCATTCGAGCAAGTATCTGGTTCTACAGTTTTACAATTTTAGCCTATTTCATTATTTAATAGAAGATATTTTTCACTGGATATTTGTGTTATTCTCCATATATCTATGTTTATTGTATTAAATATGTTAATCATTTCATTCCTCTCCTAAATCTGGATCACCAAGGGTTGAAATTGTCAAATAGTTGGCTTAGGTTGATGGACATTTGGTATGGATTGTTGGTTGTCATTGATGTCAACCATTGGAGAGTGATATTTTAGATTGATTTCAACCCTTAGTGATTGATGTCAACGCTTGGATAAAGTTCGGTAGCAAATTATGGTGGCACAAAGGTTTGGGTAATGGACCCAAGTTTGTTTGATGTATAATGGTATGAGTTTTAATATATTTGAAGGTAATATTATTCTATATGGGTAGTACATGTCATTCCATTTACGGTTGTATGTGGAACATCACATAACTCCTCACGGTTAGAGAGTTATGGCCATGTGAAGTTGGAGAACCCAGGTTTGGGTAATGGACCCAAGTTTGTTTGATGTATAATGGTATGAATTTTGATATATTTTCAGGTAAGACTATTATAGATGGATAGTACATGTCATGCCATTTATGGTGGTATGTGTAACGTCACATAACTCCTCACAGTTTGAGAGTTATGCCTTAGGAATTTGGAGAACCCTCATGAGTCATCTAGAAGCCCCAAAAGGTCAAAGTAGTCAAATTGGTTTAAGATATTTTTAGAAGGTAAATAATAAAGTGAAGTGATGAATGTACTATAATTCAAAGGGAATACAAAATAAATTATTTTAATAATAAAGTTAATGGATAAATTACTAAGTTGACAAGTGGTTAGAAGTGGGTTAGCCCTAAAATAGGGAAAGTGGTTTAAGATGGTTAGAACGTAACCCCTTGAGGTAAAGTGAAGTGATGAGTGTAATATAAGTCAAATTGGATACAAATTAAATTATTTAAAAAATAAAGTTA
>JZKD02S0078994.1:469993-487299 GCA_000966675.3 Picea glauca | reverse complement strand
GGATAAATTACTAATTGGACAAGTGGTTAGAAGTTGGTTAACCCTAAAATAAGGAAAGTGGGTTAAGATGGTTAAAAGGTAACCCCTTGAAGAAGCTACATGAAAGTATAAATAATAGGCAAGGCTCTCTCATTTCATATCACACTTCAGAATATTGAATATCTATAGGTGTTGGCCCTTGACAAAGTTTTGAAGATCTTTGGTCACTTTTGACCCCTTTTTGGGACTTCGACAGGCTGTCGAAGCGGAGATCGCGGTATCTTAGCCCCCTTTTAGGGAATTTTGGGCTTTGGTCTTATGTAACGGGTATGGGGATGTCAGCCCATGGGTTTACCCATGTCTAGGCCCTTTTGTAATGTATAAATAGATGTCTAGGAAATGTAAGAGGAGACAATATGTGCATATCTGTGATGTTTTGCTAAGTGCAAGTGATAGTTATAAATGATTTGTGCATGATGTGTTGGACACTAGCAGAGCTAAGTGCAAGTGGATGTAAGAAGCTTGTGTAGATTGTAAGAGGTCTTTGTGCTGTAACCTAGCTCGAGGAATGAGGATCTGGCGGAGTGCGCGCAGATATCATGTCCTATGTCGAGTAGGATCATGTGGCTTTGTGCATGTAGGTGATTGACAGAAGGCAATAAAGAGAAGAAGATTTGGTGGACATAGCCCCAGGTCGGGGGTGAACCACGTATATCATGTGTTATGGTTGCTTTTTGCATTATGGTTTTTTTATTGCTCATATGATTTATGCTTAGTACAGTAATGTATGCTTAGTTGTATCTGATACAATAGCTTAGTACTTGGTGATGTGAATGAGTACCATATATGGTCTATTTTGATGTGCTTACTGCTTGAATGCGTTGGATCTTGTTGAACATTGTGTTGCTCTTTAATTAGGGTTTATCTACGCTATAAACAAAGGCTAGATACTAAGGAATGATAACTTCTAAATGCTTTGTTAAGGTATTGTAATCACATATTTGTGTCACATCTAGGTTGCAGACATCTAAGTCATGCAACCACCGCTGACTCTACCTCAGGTGAGACTTCATCTACTTCATAGTGTTGTTGAAAGGGTCGGTAGTTAGGGTTTTGTTGGTGCGTTGTTGAAGCGTTGAACCATGGGTCTGCCCTTGTGCCAACAAATGGTTCTGTTGTCGAGCCCTAAAATTGTGATTTTTGGGAACTGAGGAAAAGAGGAAGCTTTGTGCATAGATCTATTTCCCTAGTACACAGTGTTGGGGTCCTATAATTATAAGTAACTCAATTCTTCGACTGCTTATTTGGCATTGCCCCCATGATGAAGACTTCTAGCTCGGTTGACCCCTTTTTTCCCCTCCATCCATTTCGCCCAATCCTCCATCACCCTGCTGCACCCTTCATCCTCCATTGCGCCCTCACTCCCTTGTTTTTTCGACCCATTGAGTACGCCTCGCCCGCCACTAATCCGATTAAACAAACTTAGGTTAAAAGAAAAATCAATTGGTTTAGTATAGTCAAACTAGGTTAGTCTTATTAACGATTAATTATTAATTAATTAATGATTAATTATTAAGTTATTTGTTAATACGTAGGTTAGTGCTTTATAAATCACACATTAAAAACAATTAAAAATATAATACAAATTATCCTAAGTAATAAAACAAATATTAAAAAAAACACATAAATAAATAAAATCAAACATTAATAAACAAAATAAAAAACATTAAAATAAACCAAACTTAAAAAATTAAAACAAAATATAAAACAAATTAAATAAAAAACATATTATAAAACAAAAACATATATAAAACAATAAATCAAAATGTAATAAAACAAACAAAAATCAAAGTAAATCCTAAGTTTCTACCCACCCCACCTGTAACTTCACTTCACGCACACATCACAAATAAAAACAAATCAACGGATATAAATAATTCTGGACCCCCCCTTGCCATCTGAAACTTAATTCTTGGGGGCGTCCGAAATAAAGTAGTTTATAAAAGCACCCCCGAGAAACATGGCGGCTCCAAAATTCAGTGGACCCCCTGTTACACATCAAAATCACTCAACTGGATAAGTGTCGCATATTCCTCTCAATTGTCGTAAGTGTCGCAACTTCCTTACAACTTTCGCAAGTGTCACAAGTTGGTTACAAGTGTCGCAAACGTTGTTGAATCATACTGCCATGATGACGAAACTAAGGAGGCACTTAAAAAATCTTATGTACTTGGTTTGAAGAAGGAGAACTGGTTCACTGGAGTCAAACATCTCTTGACACCTGAAAGGGGCTTCCAATCAAGAGTTTTGAGGGAGAACGCTCCCCTGAAACAGCCTTAGGAGCGTTGGCGCTCCCCTATAAGGCCTCAGGGAGCATTATAACGCTCCTACACCCTTCTGCAGGAGCACTGCCCACTTTTGAAGCATTGGTGCTCCCCTTAAGCCTCTCTGGGAGCGTTCTAGCGCTCTGATGCCCCTTTTGAAGGAGCGCTCCCTAATCTGGGCCAGTTGTTAGCTCGGTGAGGAGAATAAGGAAGAGATATTTCGATATTAGGAGGCAGTTGTACTCAAATTCTTGGTTCCATCAACAGATCCCTGATCTAAGGAGGAGGTTCCCAACTTGTTCTAAACATAACTCAAGAGGTTAAGCTCCTCCCAACCTATATAAGCAAGCTCTATGATGGTGGAAAGGGGGAAGAATTGCTAGCATGAAACCTATGATCTCATAGGAAACACATAGTCAGCCAAAGGAGAAGTGATCAGTGAATCTATTGTCAACCAGGTTGTGGATCTTTCGAGCAAGGGTTAGATGAAGAGGACTTGACGAAGCCGTCACATTCGCATCTATGATTGTAAGTACTGTTGTCGTTATTCTCATTAATATGACACGCTTGGCCTGTTTCTTTATAGTTTGTGTCTGATGTTACATGAACTTATCATTGATTGATAGATCTGTTTTCAAGCTAATATCAATAGAGTAGGAAGTGGTCGTATCTTGTTTGTCTACAGACCTCAGCGAGGAGCAGAGGATTGGAGCGCAACTCGGAGTGTGCAGGGACAAAGGTCGTTTAAAAGGTATTTATGTTATCCTTCCTTCTCATGTGTTAGTTTAGATAGATTTGAAAGGAAGTCAGTGTCCACGTTAAGCATTTTTCTGTCTAGGGTTAAGGTCAAGCCTTAAAGGTGATCTACCTGTCTGCAGGGAGATTTTCCTACAACAAACACTGGCGACTCCACTGGGGAGATAGCCTCGAATCGAAACCTCTTGTTTCGATTCCTCCTCATTTGACCTAGTTCTGTCCCTTGATTGTTTCAGACCTGGTTCACTCCTCTTTTGATTGGTTTCATGAGCTGATTGGATCCTTACCTTCTCACACTCGGCATACTTGTCAAGTTCAAATCCCAATTTTTGGAATTTTTTGACATTTTTGGAGTTTTCAGACCCTGGCGCCCCTGACCTAGTGTTGACAGAGCGCCAGTGCTCCTAATACCTTAGCACAGAGCGCTATAACGCTCCTTGCCCTTGGAAATAGAGTGACAACCTCTTTTTGGCCCAATAACCCTCCAGAACTACCTTTCTCAGGGTTTGCCTCTGTGTCTTTTTTGCTGAGTGATCTAGTGAGTCAACTTTTCTTCTCTTTCAACCTTGACATTTGCCTTTTTGAAGAATAAATACCTTGTTAATTGGATCTTGTAGCCTTCTTCACCATTTTCATTGAGTTTTTCCCTGTTGAGTGAAATTTGAAACCTATGCATTGTTATTCTCTCCTCATCAGCTGAGTAGAAACCTTGGTGAAGGTCATCAAAGGCCTACAGACCTCTTTATCTTGACTTGAGTCAAGGTCATTGTTCTTCAACTTTTTCTTTTTGGGTGTGATTTTTTGTTTTCTCCTTGATTGTTTCTTTTCTTTCGCTTTTAATTTTGATTACAACGAGAGGGTACATTGTTTGTATGACTTTCGCTTGTGCTAGTTTGATTTTCATTTATACAAAGACAATTAGCAAGACAAGCATTGTGTTGAATTGATCCTTAACTCATATACGAACAATGAAAAAGCATGATTGATTTTGCATATTAGAAGGTATTTTAAAAGTTTTTGCATTACATCAGGATTTGATTGAGAAAAGGAATCATTTGAGGACACTTTGTAGTTGTGCTTGTTAGTGAAAAGAACTCTCTCTCTCCCTTAGATAGACATTCATCGAAAGGAAATGACTGCTTATCATTTTTGATGCATTCTTTGGGTCTGAGTCATAATTCCATTTGTTTCACTTCCATACACCCCTTTTGTGTAAAGAACAGCCATAAAAATCAACACTAATAAAAATTATCTAGAAATTTTTTCTTTGCTAGGATCCTCCACCAACAGTAGAATAGATGTAGTACTTTGGATTAGGATGTGAGCATAACTCTCCAAAGTTTCTAAAACAAAAAGTAGCATCCTGAGTTAGGGAGAGTCAAATCTAGTTATCGTATAAGTCTGCCTGGGATCCCCCTCTCACACAGGGGTTACGCACGAGGTTGCATTCGGGTAAGCTACGGGGACTAACCTTGCGTGGTTTAACTGATTATGGTGGTTGGATCGTATTATGGGGGTCACTTTGAGGTAAATCCACAATTGTTGCGTGGAAGCCTTCTAGTTGATTTCGGGCTTGATACCATGCCTGTACGTTCTGATCGGACTGTCGACTGTTCCCGCCCAGGGGCTGATTGCGAATTGGTAACCTTAGTGGCCATAATCTTTAGGGTCTTACACAAGGTGACGGTGACGGGAAGTCTCACTGTACCTGGAACAGACATTGGTCAAACTCACTCGGGCTCCTTGGAGGGTAAATCCATAATTACTGCGTGGAAGCTTGCACCAAGGCGTAAGTCTGTTAAGCAGGTCGCCATTGTAACTGTTCCACCCTATCCCCGCCCCTTCTGGACTTGATCACGCGACGTTGGATTTCATCACCAACTAGTACAGTCATCAAAAGAAGGTATTGTCTTCTTGGTTGTGATTCTTAGATTTTTCTAGCGTGTGTTGTTTCTTTTCGCTAGTTGTCCATAGATTTCTTTCGCCGACTCTTTTCCTCCAACATCGACCCTCCACGCCATTCGCGGAGGCTACAGGAAATTCCTCCAGAAAATATGGAAGGAAACATCCCTTTACCCCCTCATTCTACGGAGGAATCTCCTCAACAGAGCGAGGTTCATAACACTACAATTTCCTAGGAAGAAGTTCCCATCCCTTTGGAGAATTTTTGAATTGTCTCCGAATCTCCGGAAGCATACCGCATTCTGGAGGGATACAAACGACAGATTCTCCACTTAAATTCTGCCCGAGAATTTGTTGTCAATCTGGATATTCCAGCTGGGTCTCCTCAGAACCCTTTAGCCAATGACCCTTTCTGGACTGCGGACGTCGTTCGGAGTCCACCACGCTTGGTGCGAGATCTTTATGGAACAGGAGAAGGTGTCGACGCATCTTTTTCCTACATTGTACCCCCAAATCACTTCACTGGTACTACCACTTTTACAGCGACACCAACCGTTGGTCCAAACATACCGTTCGTTGGCCCAAGGCATACTATTTCTCTCCACACGGCCCATTCGACAATGGCCCTGCACATTCCGACTATCCCTGTCGGTAATCCGGTAGTTAATCAAGCCCCGATTGGCACACCTATAACACCAAGACCTAATCTCCCTTTTGGATTTAGGGAACTGAACGCATCTGCTACCACCATTGCCCAAACCACTACTCAAATTGTACCGGGAAGTTCCATACCTATCCAACAACCCGAAGGGATTGGCCTTGGTGGTCCTAACCCGATCGGCAAAATTGGTCAGTCATTGGCATCTAGCTTTCAGATCCCGAGAACTCTACCTCAAACTGGGGGGCATCCCCCCTCCGGAGGAAAAATTCCATTCGGGGGGCACCCTCATGCTGGGGGGCAACCTCAAGTTGGAGTCCACCATCAACCACAAGGACAAAATGTGTCTGTCGCACCCAATCCGTGGAGCGTTCCTTTTCAAGGAAATCTGCATGCCTCCATGGGACAAAATGTGCCTGCCACACCTAATCCATGGAACGTTCCTTTTTCAGGAAACCCACAATTCCCGACAGGACAAAATTCTCAGGCTTCGCAACAACCTCCTTATGGACAAATGCCCAACCCAACCCATAACCCTCAAAACCCATCCGGTTATCCTCCGCTCACACATGCTTCTCAAAACACTTAAAATCATGCGTACCTTGGCCAAAACCAACCTCATATGAGAGGACTCACTAGTTATAATTACCCACATAACCCTGTAATGGGCCCCACTGGTGTACCCCTCCCACACCAACATTACCCACAGGTTAACCGACAACTACCTTTTCTGGCTACCCTGGATCTTCCAGACTTGTCTCGGTTAACGAATGATACCATTTATCATTCTCCGGTTTGGCCAGCTATTCCAGCAAAACTTCTTTCTGATATCCCAAAATTCAATGGAAAAGCTGGAGAAGACCCAAACAACCACATAATGACATTCCATTTGTGGTGTTCATCCAACTCCCTCATGGACGACTCTATTAGTTTGCGTCTTTTCCAACGAACACTTACGGGTTCCGTAGCAAAATGGTACATTGAATTACCACGCGCATATTTTCACGATTTCAACTCCCTCGCCATGTCCTTCCTCACACACTTCCAATTGCCCATTCGATACGAGACGGGTATTGAACTATTAACCTCCCTTCATCAGACAACTTCCATACACATCTCTGATCATATCCATGAATGGAGACGACAACAAAGGCTAATCAAAGCGGTCATCCCCAACCAATTATTAGCGGAATGGTTCACGAAATCATTATTACCCCAGATCGATCGTGATGTTGCCATGGGAAGTGTGGTCACCGAGGAAGAAGCCATCGCCCGAGCTCAGTACTTATACTTAGTCTATTCACAATCCAGTACTCTGTATGAGTTGATACCAAACGCTACCCGTGCCACTAACGATCCATCCAAACCATCGACTGCTTCGCATGCGGATGGAGTTATTGGCTCCATCAAAACCCAATCTACCACCTAGTCCACTGGAACGACTCAGTGGCCCGCTTCGACGGCTTCTCCCAGTTCGACTGCACCCTCTTCTACCCCCACCCAAACTCAGGTCTCTGATGTGAATGCGGTCCAATCAACCCCTTCACAACAACTTGGGGGCAAGAAGAAAGCAAGAAACAAAACAAAGAAGAACAATAAAAATGAACAACCCAAAACCCAACCGCAAACCCCTGCTGCCGGAAAACAACCACAGCGAAAACCAAAATTCCCATGTCTCATTTGTGGTGACGATCACTACACTCGCGATTGCCCACACCGCGATGAAGTGGCTAAAATTTTCAAGGGAAATTCGCAACCCGTTGTGCTCACTCAACCTTTTCCGCAACAACAATATTTGGTTGCACAAACCCCCACGCCGGGGGGCAGTTCCAACCAACCCCCTAATGATGCCTCGACAAGCGCCCACATTTACATGTTTAACGGGGTTAATTTAACCACTCGTTCTGTGACATACGACACGCCAGTTAAACCTGACAAGCCGAAGACTGCTAATGGTTCTTCGCCAGATCCTTTACCATCTGATGTTAATCCTCCATCTGTTAGCCCTCCATCTGGGCCATTGAAGATTGAGAAACCCTCTTTTGACTCCATCCTACACCCTCCTAAGAGTATCATCCAGAAATCCACTTTCAATCCTAACTCACGGGCTGCCCAAAATTACAATATTGTAGAAGATTTGGCCCAAGCCCCGTGTGCCATGTCCGCATTGGGAGTTCTACAACACTGTCCTAACCAACGTAGGACGATCTTAGCCACTATTGGCGCTTTCGATCCCGAGTCATCAAAATACATCACATTTAACCTGGATGATCATCAACCACAACTCTCCCACAAGCTAGCTTTCCAAATCGATGTTGTTGTTCACAATCAACAAATCCACCGAACTATCCTGGATGAGGGAGCCTCTACCTGTGTCATGTCTCTAGCCTGTTGGAAAGGCCTAAAATCACCAGCCCTTAACAAATCCCCTACAATGTTATGTGCTTTCGATGGACGAGGTTTCCATCCTCATGGATTACTGCAATCCCTTGCCATTCAATTGAGCGAAAAAACTGTTACCGTTGATGTCGAGGTGGTCGATGCTCCCCTCGATTACAACCTCTTACTTGGAAGAAGTTGGTTCTACGCTATGACTGTTGTCGCCTCGTCGGTGTTTCTATGTGTACAATTCCCTCATCAAGGAAAAATTGTCACCGTCGATCAACTTGACTTCTGTACACCCGACGCTCGCATCCCTGCCACCAACAACATTCTTTTTTTGGGAGACCACCTAGTTACGTATGAAAGCGTTGGTGTTGGCTTATTGAAAGATTCTAGCCTTATGGGTACTTTCCCTACACCACTTCCAGTTACTGCACACCACATTGCTTCCGTCCACATGATCTCGACTATGCCTTATCAATCCTTGGAATCATCTGATCCGTGGATTGTACCTAGTCCTTTGGAATTCGATGTGCTCAGTGACACCATGCCACTCAGCCCAGCCGAGGCCGCATACGTAGCTATTCACTCTGCCTCTCCCTCTTCGAACACTTCACATTCATTGGCACCCGATGCTTACTCGGTGCCCTCGTGGTTGGATTCCCTATCATCTATCGTCGATCACATTTCCCACATTTTTCCTTCAGACGAATCTATTATGGAAATGCTCAGCATTGACGATTTACCCTGGGATGATAACCACCATCGATCCTCTTTTCTTCCGCCATTGGAAGAAGTGCAAGACATACAATCTGTCTTCCCCCCTGATGTTACCGATGCTCCATAATCCCCTATCCTCACACAAGATACTTTCTCTGAGGGGAACATGGGTAACATCTCTACTACAATCACAATTGACATTTCAGTCAAAGAAGGTGTCGTGGAAAACATTAATCTTGGTGCTAATTGCACGCCTGACGAAGTGGTTTCTTACACCGCTTTGTTCAAGGAATTCCACAATGTCTTCGCATGGAGCTATGAGGAAATGTCAGGGATTGACCCTTCAATCGTCATACACGAAATCAAGACTTACCCTGACGCAAAACCGGTTCGACAGAAACTCTGCCCGGTTCATCCCAAGAAAATGGCAGCTATAAAGGCAGAAGTTGAAAAACTTCTCAAATCTGGCTTCATCTATCCCGTCCCTTTGACGGAATGGGTCTCCAACCTCTTTCTGGTTGCTAAGAAACAAGGGACCATTCGTGTTTGCATAGATTATCGAGATCTCAACAAAGCTTGCCCCAAGGACAACTACCCTATGCCTTTCATCGATCAAATCATCGATAATTGCGCAGGAAGCGTAATCTTCTCTTTCATGGATGTCTTTTCTGGATATAACTAGATTGAAATCTTACCTGCTGACCAACACAAGACAGCCTTCATCCACCCTTGGGGAACTTTTGCCTACCGAAAGCTACCGTTTGGCCTCAAAAATGCTGGTGCTACTTTCCAGCGAGCCATGTCGTACGCTTTCCACGACATCAAGCATATCGCGAAACCTTACCTCGATGATTTACCCGCCCATTCATCCAACCGACCTGATCACATTGGTCACTTACGGGTAATTTTTCTTCGATGTCGTTTCTATCGTATTCGTCTGAACCCACATAAATCCATTTTCGTTGTCGAATCCGGCCGACTCCTCAGTTTCATCATCTCCAAAGATGGGATCGGGGTGGATCCCTTAAAGATCAAGGCCATCCTAGCCTTACCCCCACCTACCAACTTAACCCAACTCCAAAGTTTGCAAGGCAAAGCAAACTTTCTCCGTCGTTTCATCTGCAATTATGCCGAGATCACTAAAGGATTTATGTGGCTACTGCAAAAGAACGTCCCTTTCATCTGGGATGACATTGCCCAATGGTCATTCGACGCTCTCAAGCACGCTTTGACCCGCGCTCCTTTGTTACATCCTCCCGAATATACAAAGGATTATATCCTTTACTTGGTCGCTTCTACTAACACCATTGCGATGGTGTTAGTCCAAGAGGACTCTAACAGCCAAGAACACGTGATTTATTATCTAAGCAAGAGTTTATCCGGGCCCGAACTCAGATATTCGCATGTTGAGAAACTGGCTATGGCAGCCGTCATTATTGTCCAAAAATTCCGCCACTACATCTTATTACGCACCACCACGGTAATCGCAGACTCCAACCCCATGTACCATGTCTTGACGCGCCAAGTACTTGGGGGAAAATATTCAAAATGGATCGTTATTCTTCAAGAATTCGATCTCGAGTTTACGAAGGCTAAAGCCAAAAAATCCCTGGTGTTTTCCGAGCTTATGTGTGCTCTCTCAGGTGCCGATGCAAACATTGAACCTAGAGACTCTCTCCCCGATGAGTCTCTCTTCCTCATCAGCACCTCTGACCCCTGGTACGGAGACATTCTCCTCTACCTTCAAACTCAACGTTTTCAGCCCAACATCTCTCACGAAGAGCGTCGACAAATCTGTCACCACTCTCGTCGTTACCTCATCCTCGGCGACACTTTGTATCACCGTGGTATTGACACTATCCTTCGGTGATGTCTAATTCACAAAGAGGTTGAACACGTTTTGAACGATTGTCACCTCAGCACCTGTGGCAGTCACCTTTCTGAGATGGACACAACCCAAAAAATCTTACGTACCGGCTACTTTTGGCCCTCGATTTTCAAAGATTGCATCGAGGCCGTCAAAAAATTCCCACCCTGTCAAATCTTCAACAAGAAGGCACACACCCACCCTACAACGCTACACCCCATTATTGTCGTCGGCCCCTTTTCCATATGGGGTATCGATTTCATGCAGTGTAAGCCTACCTCAGTCGGGGGGCACGGTTACATCATCGTCGTCGTCAACTACTTCACGAAATGGGCTGAGGCTATGCCTACCTTCCTGAATGATGGTCGTACTGCAGCTCTTTTCCTCTTCAACCATATCATTACTTGTTTTGGTGTACCACGTGCCATCGTAACCGACCATGGTGCACACTTCAAAAACTAGATGATGAGCAAGTTACATGTCAAATTGGGTTTTCGCCATGAAAACTCATCCCCCTACTACCCTCAAGCGAACGAGCAAGTTGAAACTATCAACAAAGTCCTAAAAACCATGATCCAATGAATGGAAGGAGAAAACAAAACATTGTGGCATTTATAATTGTTTTCCGCTCTCTGGGCCTATCGCACTTCGGTGAAAACCTCAACCAGATTCACGCCTTTCCAATTGGTCTATGGAATTGAATTCGTCCTACCAATCGAGTGTGAAATTCCATCACTCAAATTGACAGTAGAACTCCTGCCCCATACTTCTGTGGAAGAAGAATGATTCTTGTACCTATCCAAGCTGGATGAAACACGCCGCGATGCTGCCCTTGTTAATGAGGCACATCAGAAACGAATCAAGAATCAATATGACAAATCCGTCCAACCTCGAGCCTTTACAAAAGGAGACTTAGTCCTCGTTTACAACCAAGCACACAATAAATTGGGAATAGGAAAGTTAGAACCTATGTGGCACGGTCCTTACATCGTGAAGCGTGTTTTACATAGAGGTGCTTATGAACTAATAGATCATAATGGAGTTTCCCTGGGAGAGCCCCAAAATGGGCTTTACCTTAAAAAGTACTATGCCTAGATCACCTAGCATCTGTACTTTGTACATTATTGCATTTTAGTTTGGTGTGTCTTTTTCTCTCGCGTGCTCGAGTCTTTACCGTTGCCACTCATGACTGTGTCTGTGTTTTCATGCACAGATGACGTCTGCCTTTCCTATCTTTTTCGGATTCGCGGATGGAGCCAGCCGACATACCCAGAACATTGCTTCGGCAGCATGGGTTATTTATTAGTTTGACAAGGTGGTGAGTTCAGGAGGCATCTGTTTAGGACCAGCAACCAACAATATGGCAGAATACCACGCTGTCGTTGGACTGTTGACCCAAGCCTCCTCCCTAGGTATCTCTCGTATCATTATTTACTTAGACTCCCAACTCGTGGTTTATAAACTCAACCACATCTACGCTATCCGTAGTCCTATCCTGCTACGTCTACACTTGCAAGTTCGTCATCTTGAACAAATGTTCGATTACATTGAATATAGACATATCCCGAGAGAACTTAATAGTGTTTCAGATTCATTAGCTAATTATATCATGGATTGGTATTTAGCCCACAGATAAGATTCAAGGAAAGAAAAAACTGTACATTAAATGTAAATTAAAACACATCACAGACATCATCATGTACAAATCATTGGCATCATAAAAACTCGAAACTGTATATATATATATATATATATATATATATGGCATGACTGAAATGTTTGCTTTACATCAAAAAGTGTGTAAAAGGGCAAAACTATGGGTATGTTCACCCATACAACATCGCCTGACAAGGCATACAAAAACCATGATCACAGGGAGACTCTAATATCCCCGCGTTGTGTTGTGTTGTGAGTAACACACTACTGCACGCACTACGTGCCTCAAGAGAGAATTGATATTCTCTGGTACCCCTACAGTGTGCCGCTGCAGATGTAAAGGCACTTTCCCCCCTCCGCAGAGGAGGGATGCCCATCGTAAGGCCTTGGAGGTTTCTTTCGACCTCCCGGAGACCCATAACTAGTACCACTGGATCTGCTGCAGCTGGGGCGCCTCCACAACGCCCTGGTACTGGTATATCAACTGGGCGCACTGCTCCCTTGTCTGCATGTTGAAAACAAAACATCTGTTAAAACTCTTTTACATACCCAAAAAAATGCATATACATCAAAAACTTGAAAAACAAAAACTAGACAGGGTATGGCTTAGTCTCTTACCTGACTCATCCCAGTCTTCCCCGACGGGCAAAATCAAGTCCATACTCCCACGGAAGTCTACATCGGCATAAGGGAAGTCCTTTAGCCAGAGGAACTATTGTCTCAACCAGGCAAAGAAATCACCAGTGAAGTGGAACTCTGACTCCGAAACTAGTCTTGGAGATAGACTAGTCCACCTCTCCATCCGAGGTTCGTCCACTGGGCGTACTGCCAATGCTATCTGAGGCTGCATCTGAGGGATGCGCTCTAGGAAGAATGAGACCAAAAATGAGCTATATCCGAACTGCTTCTGACCAGTCCTGCACCGTGAGATCTGTTCCTTCACATTCCGAAGGAATGCTGCACTCCAATTGAACAGTGTTGGCTCTAAACACTGAACACCATAGGCCACCTGGGATATCGATGAAAAATGAGCACTAGTACTTCCGGTCACACTTGTGATAGAGAATAATATAGAACGGAGAGGTAGATCTCGTATATCCTTGATAGGGATCCTGCCCCCTACCAACCTTGCTCCCGGAATACAGTGACGTGCCAGATACACGTCCACTTGTTCAGGTAATGCCCTCTGTCCAGTGAAAGAGATAGGGACCCCTCTTTTTGAGAGGTTGGTCAAAAAGTACACATCTTCCAACTCAATGGTTAGGAGTTGTGTACCAATACGGAATCCCTGTTCCACAATGTCCCAAAGACCGATCATGTGCTCAAGCAGTAGAATCTCTCTCTTCATTTTTTGCAATTTGAAAAACTTGAGCAAGCCACAGGATCGCAAAGCATCCCGCGTACGAGGACTCCATAGAGCGGCTAAATCATCCATCTCGTGTTCCCTCTCTTTCCATTCAATCATGATTGCCGAAGACACCTACAAAACAAAAAAATCAAGAATTTCATTATTCCTCGCCTTTTTGTGATTTCGGCGATTTTCAAAAAACATTTTAAAACATAAAACAAAGTACCCATGTCATATAAAAGCTATCTCTTACTCTTTTTGACCACCACACCCTTTAACATTTTCCAAATAATAATTAAAACGTTATAAAAATGCAAAATGATTTTGGGGGGGCGTGGGCACTTGGGGAGAACTTTTATGAGTTTCTTTTGCCGAGAACGACTTGCCTAATTGATTGCAAGGGTGTAGACATCCTAACAACCCTTCTCTAACACATTTTTGCAAAAGAATCCCCCTATTTCATTAACTTTTAAAAGGAGGCCGATTTGGTCAAAGAGGGGCGACCTAGGGCTTTGTGTTTTGAAATAAATAATGCCATGAAAATCAATTTGAAACCATGAAATTGAAAGAGCAAGGGATGGGCACCTACCTGGTTTGAACGGTGAGCGAAATGATCGATCTTAGCTCCGACAGCGAGAAAAACAAGATTTGCTCCAAAGTGAGATTCTTCACTACTCCAAAAATCCTTGCAAATGAAATGGTAAATGAATTTTTGAATCAATTCTTATTTATAGAATTTCATTTTTTATAAGGTATGGTCATTTGTGGGTTTCTCTAATGATGTAAATGGCTTCGCTAAACTCTGGTTTGTAGCTTTGACATCGCAGGTTTCCTGGCGGTCCTGATCGGTTGTTCACCTTGTCATACTGATGAGTATAGTCTTAGTTCGTTCTCAAGCTCGACAATATGAGAACGTAACCAGGTAAACTTTTATCTTCTTTTCGGACCTGTCTGGATACGAATACACGAAAAAGGAACCCCCCTGGAGTCTCCTTTAAACCCTTTTCAGACTCTCTAAACATGAAAAGATTATCGAGTGATCTTGCTTCCTTTCACACTCGTTAAAAGGTCAGAAAGGGCATCTTGCGAGCGATAGTTTAACCCTTTTTCGATCTCGTCAGACTACTGTACAAAAAAGGAACTGAGAGAGTTCTCTTTTAAAGCGTTTTTCCAAACTCTATAATCCCGAAAAACCTTCGAATTTTCTGTCTTTGGACTCGTTAAAGGACACATCAACAGGCCCATACGGGACCGATCCCTTACTTCTTCCGGTTCGTTAAACAAAGGAAGAGGAACTTACTGAAGGTAAGTTATATCGAGCATGTGTTATCCTCCTCAAGCTCATTAAATCAAAAAGAGGTACTCATCTATCTGGATGGGGGAAAAATTGAAAGGAGAAAGCCAAGCAGTCTCTTGAGAACATCATCCAGCACGTCTTAGAGTCGCCCTTGAACACGGCACTTTGTCATCTGCTCATATCATAATTCGCTGAACCTCTGCACTGAGCCAATCTTTGAGTTTCTTTTCACTCCTTTGGGTCACCCGACGCAATTCATCACATCCATTGAATAATTTTTGGTCCATGTCATGTTTTGTTGTTGTGCCTCATTGTTCAAGGGAAGTATCCGCCTCGAGAGTCAACCATCCCAAATATCTTGTCTCAGAACCCATGTCAGTCCATGTCCATTTGATTTGCCAATTACATCTCCATGTCCGTTTCATGTCGTTGATGGGGGATACATCAAGGCCCTCCCTCGATGAGTCTGTCCCTGTCGACTTCAAAACATTATCCGGGGATTAGACTTAGAAACTAATTAGTACTTTGGGACCTGCATGCCTCAATGGAAGACCTCCTTACGTTCGACAGTGGGTTTGCATCATTGACTTCTGATCAAATGATTCCACGAATATTCGACCTCAGCTCATCTATTCACATTCGATGGAATGTAATAAGGTACCTTGGGAATCATTGACATTAATGGTGATCTCCCTCGCACTTGTTAACGGTTTACCTCATTGACCGGTAATCAAGTGGTTTCTACCATGTTCGACATCAAGACATCTATTCACATGGTTAGGATCGTACCCCATTGGGATTGGTAAGAAGACCCTGGGTTGAGTAATCACTTTGATATGTGCTTTGCCCAGGTTGCAAAGGAGTTTCTATTGGACAAAGAACACATACACTGTTACATAGATCCACTTTGTATTGGTCGTGGCTATTTCTTGTCATCTCGTATATCCACTGTGTATATTTCGTGGCTACGATCAGTCCAAGTCAACAAAGTATAGATCCACATTGTATATTCGGTGGCTATACCCTTTTTATCAATACAATTATGGATCTGCAGTGTATATTATGGCGGCCATACCTTACAAGTCTCAATCACCCAAGCATAGGTATGCCCACCTTGGGTTTTGAAATATTCCATGATATTTGTTGGATGTTTGTGTGCAGCTTCCGTCAGGTTCTCCGAGTCTATACCCTTGCTTGAACACCTACAAAGTATTTCAGTCATCAGTTCGCATCTTCTGACTTCATACTTTGGGGGGGATTCTGTTACACATCAAAATCACTCAACTGGATAAGTGTTGCATATTCCTCTCAATTGTTGTAAGTGTCGCAACTTCCTTACAACTTTCGCAAGTGTCGCAAGTTGGTTACAAGTGTCGCAAATGTTGTTGAATCATACTGCCATGATGATGACACTAAGGAGGCACTTAAAACATCTTATGTACTTGGTTTGAAGAAGGAGAACTAGTTCACTGGAGTCAAACATCTCTTGACACCTGAAAAGGGCTTCCAATCAAGAGTTTTGAGGGAGAACGCTCCCCTGAAACAGCCTTAGGAGCGTTGGCGCTCCCCTATAAGGCCTCAGGGAGCGTTATAATGCTCCTACACCCTTCTGCAGGAGCGCTGCCCACTTTTGAAGCGCTGGCGCTCCCCTTAAGCCTCTCTGGGAGAGTTCTAGCACTCTGATGCCCCTTTTGAAGGAGTGCTCCCTAATCTGGGTCAGTTGTTAGCCCGGTGAGGAGAATAAGGAAGAGATCTTTCAATATTAGGAGGCAGTTGTACTCGAATTCTTGGTTCCATCAACATATCCCTAATCTAAGGAGGAGGTTCCCAACTTGTTCTAAACATAACTCAAGAGGTTAAGCTCCTCCCAACCTATATAAGCAAGCTCTATGATGGTGGAAAGGGGGAAGAATTGCTAGCATGAAACCTATGATATCATAGGAAACACAAATTCATCCAAAGGAGAAGTGATCAGTGAAGTTGTTGTCAACCAGGTTGTGGATCTTTCGAGCAAGGGTTTGACAAAGCCATCGCATTCGCATCTACGATTGTAAGTATTGTTGTCGTTATTCTCATTAATATGACACGCTTGGCCTATTTCTTTCTAGTTTGTGTCTAATGTTACATGAACTTATCATTGATTGATATATCTTTTTTCAAGCTAATATCAATAGAGTAGGAAGTGGTCGTATCTTGTTTGTCTGCAGACCTCAGCGAGGAGCAGAGGATTGGAGCGCAACTCCGAGTGTGCAGGGATAAACGTCGTTTAAAAGGTACTTCTGTTATCCTTCCTTCTCATGTGTTAGTTTAGATAGATTTGAAAGGAAGTCAGTGTCCACGTTAAGCATTTTTCTATGTAGGGTTAAGGTCAAGCCTTAGAGGTGATCTACCTATCCACAGGGAGATTTTCCTACAAC
>JZKD02S0078994.1:449271-469943 GCA_000966675.3 Picea glauca | reverse complement strand
CCATGGTTTTTCCAAAAACGAGATTCCCTATTTTAAAAATGATTCACCCAAATTCTATAGGATAAAATTATTTTACCTTAAAAATCGCCAAAATTTTATAAAAACTATATAAAATACTTAGAAATTTGAACTTTAAAAAAAATATATCGCCAAACATTTATAGTTGACATGTGAAGGATTAGTAATATTTGCCAAGGTTTCTACATTTTAAAATAAATTTCCATCCTTAAAATCATCCTTGCCCCCCCCCCCCCCCCTTAAACCCCCTTACCACCTACGGGGGGGCCAAAAAAACCCCCCTTCCCCGAAAAAAATGCTTTCGCAGCATTTTCAACCAATTTTCTTCCGAAGCTCATTCCAGGCAAAGGAAAACAAATTTGGAAAAAATGAGAGAATTGTTTCTCCATAACGGGATTAAAAACAAAAACCTCTCTCAGTGTTTTCACAGGTTCCATGAGCAGGGAGAAGCGAAGCTATCTTCAAGGCCCATTTTTTCAGTTTTCCAGTTTCCTGTTGCAGTCCTGAATTTGTGGGAGGTCTTTTGGTGAGATAGAGGAGAATTTGGTGAAACCGAAGGATTTTTTTGTCCAAAACATGCCCATCGACAATAAACTCCTTCATATTTTTCCCAGGTGTCAAAATTACAGAGAAACAGATGTCTGAGTAGACCCCTTTTTCGCAGAAATTCCGCAAGTTTTTCATGGTGGACAGTTCAATATTTTTAGGGATTTTTTATATTTTTGGCCAATATTGCCCAGCTATCAAAGAAGGAATTCGAAAGTGACATTGTTGATAGGTTTTTGGCCCCTTAAGATAGGATCTGATCCTTTTTTGTGGAAACTGTTTGATATTGTACTATTTTTAGTATTTCAGTTCTTGTTTAATAGGATCTTTGTTTTTTATGTAAAGGCTAAAAAGCCTATGCTTTCAAGGTGAATGATGTTAGACTGGCAGGGAGACGGCATGGAGATATTCCTGTCCACTATAAAATGTTTTCAAACCTATAAATGACCTTTATGAATGAATGCAGAGGCACTATCTTTCCAAATTCCTGTGTCATTTTTTGTGGTGAAGTTTTCTCTGGTGTAAATTGTTATTCCTTTGTTTTTCATATTATTTTTTTGTTCTTATTGCTTATAAGAAGAGTATGCTCAGGATTTTCCATGGACACCCTAATCTGTCTTAAAGACAATGTTTATGTTTTCTTCTGAAGATTGAATTCATAATTCAAATAAGCTCTGCTCTGCATTTGGAATGACCCCTGATGTTTTCCTCTCTCCACCTCACAAATTATAAGAATCCATTGATATGATTGTCTTGCCTGGATACATATGTCTCTGTTATTTATTCATTTAATCATATTTTATCTTTGACTCCATTTTTCCCAATGACCCTTTGTTGTCTCAACCAAAAACTCTAAAACAAATCATGTTCTGCATACCTAGCCTAATATCTGTTTTCAAACAAATCTATATCAAACAGAGAGATCCCTCTCTGAGTCTTGGAGGGCTAGATCTGAGACTCGAAGTGGTTTTGATGTTGCCTCTGTGAATGCCTCCATAGCCTTGGGCAAATTACAGAGTGATAACAGAATGGAAACCATATTGGGGAACTTTCTCCAGTAGTACACTTCAAAGTTCCAGATCTGATCACTAATGGTGGACAGTGACCAAACACAAGAAGGATGAAATATTTCACCTGGTGACTCCAATCAGCTCCAGACAATGCCAACTCAAAGACTCCACTGGAGGAAGAACCTGAAGTGTGACCAAGCAACCTATTAAGACCAGGTACTCAAGCTCAAATTGTATTCATGATATTATTGGTTTCATCTACAATTACTTTATCTCTTATCATGATCCTGGTCCAGAGTATATTGTTGAAGTTCAAGGTAATCATTTTCAACCTGAATAACCTCAAAGGATTAAGCCCATTCCCATAGCTCTAGTACCCACTCCAACACCTATAGGAAGCCTTGATAGACATAAGCCTCCTACTTTATTTCCTACAGATGTAAAGATCTCTGATACATATGTGAAAAGTCCAGATTCACAGGTCAAAAGTCCAGCCTGTTATAATCCCCTTACTTTACCTCCTATACCTAAGAAAATCCCAGACAGATACAAACCTATATATTTTCCTCCTATTCTCCATGACCTCCATGTCAATTAAATCAATAATATTCCCAGGTTTGATGGACAAAATGTGAAGATCACTGCTGAAAATCATATCCAAAGTCTTGAAGATTTCCTTGACCTTTATGAGGTTGAAGATGACGATGTCTATATCAGGATGTTTGCCTTGTCTTTGCAAGGAAAAGTTAAAAATTGGTTTAAAAATCTCTCAGATGCAAGCATTAACAATTTCCATCAGTTTTTGCAAGTTTTCCTAGATCGATGGGTGATCATGAGAAATGTCTTTCTCATCCTAGAAGAATATGACCATTTGAAAAGGCAGCCAGGGGAGATAGTACCTCAGTTTTTAGAAAGGTTCAATAAGATATATCATGCAATGCATGCTGATATAAGACCACCCCCAGGATCAGGTCATTTGCATTTCCCAGATGCCTTCGATATTGACATGTCATTCCAATTAAGATAAAGGAACACTGCAACTATCGAAGAAATGCAGAACATTGCAGTTGATGTGGAGGCCAACTTGTTGATCAAAAGGTCAATGGTAAAGAACAAAGAAAAGGAGCAGCTGAAGTCATCAGAAGATAAACTGGACATTTTGGCCAGCGCCATGGAAGATATGATACAGAAGATTAGCAGGAAAGATGAGCTTGTTGTCCAAAGACATCATGTTCCATTGATTTCAGAGAAAGAAAAGGTCACAGTTCCCAAACATTTTGCAGCTCACCCTTGGTGCCATGGTTTGGATTATGATTCTTTCATGTAGTCAATTCACAATACATTCGAAGATGAAGCTCCAAATCATCTTGTTGAAGAGCCATCAACTAATATGATGTGCATGTTTGATGAATTTTCTTACTGGCATAATCTACCCAAGTGTGATCAGTATGATGATGATCATGAGGCTAAAATAGATGTTGACTATTCAAAGCAACCAACATCACGTCATTGGTAGGAGGAAGATCAGTTACATATCAAATATGACAATCAGCCTTTGCACAACAATCATGACAGTGATGAGGAAGATGCAGAAAAGTTCAAAGTAAGGGAAAAATCTTTGCCCTTATGTTTCTCTTCTTTTCAATTTTTGAGAGGAAATTGTAAGCAAGTTGTTAATAGTAGAGAGGGAGAAAGTTCTGATCAACTAGGTGAAGATGTCATTGCTGATGTGGAGGCTATTCTAAACCCTAAATTGTAGCCCTTGACCTACTTTGATTTTCAAATTCTAGATGAAAGCTTAAAGCCCAAAATAGGTGATGAGTTGATTCATCTTGATTCATTGCCTCTGTGCTTTAATTCATTTCAAATTTTGAGGGGAAATCTTGGTCAGATTCTAGTTGAAATTCACAGTGTAAGCCATGAAGCACCAGTAGACCCAATGCCACCATTATCTAAAACATTTTATGACCCTATAGCTGATATTATGGATAATGTGTGTTTTCAAAGTCATTTTTCATTTACCCCCAATGATTTAAAAAATAGTTATGATATGGATATGATTAGACAGTCAGCTACAGGAGTGTGTTCAGCAGAAGCATCATTTCAGAACCCATCAGAAAAGTTGCAGCCATGTTAGGAAATGTATGAGGATGCAAATAGCATAGATACGGTTCCAGAGCATGTTTCTCACTTGGCTGAATCCAAAAATCATGGAACATGTCATTTCTACCTTGATCCTATAGCTACCTATATGGAGAAATTTTTCACTGCAGAGCCTCAATCTATCTCTGGCATTACTTTTTTTCTTCAAGATTGTCGAGGTATCTGTGGTAAATATCAATCATGTTTTCAGCAGTGGCCTTTACACTTTGCAGTTTTGAGTCTATGGGCAAAAGGTCAAGCTGTCCTTTTTACTGTGCTAACGAGCAGTCAAATAGTCCTCTGGTCTCAGCAACTACTTGATTGGCTTCATTGGCATTTTTTTATTATTTGATTTAGCATGATTTTCAGTAGTATAGGGTAGGTATGAGAATGTGAATAATCTCAACATTCTAAGCATCTCTTTTTTAGCAGTGTTCATTTTGGTTTGGTTTCAGTGGAAAGATCAAAACAGGTATAGGTTGCAGAAATATTTTGGGATTAGCCCAATGAATAAATCATCGGTCTGCATGTTCAGAGCTCAGTGGTTCTTGACACCTCCCGAAAGAGCTGCCATCCCCGGGTGGAGCTTATCTTGGGGTCCTATAATTATAGGTAACTCGATTCTTCAACTATTGATTTGGCATTTCCCCTGTGATGAAGACTTTTGGCTCGGTTGACCCCTTTTTTCCCCTCCATCCATTTCACTCAATCCTCCGTCACCCTGTTGCACCCTTCATCCTCCACTGCGCCCTCACTCCCTTTTCTTTTCGACCCATTGAGTAAGCCTTGCCTGCCACTCATCCGAATAAACAAACTTAGGTTAAAAGAAAAATCAATTGGTTTAGTATAGCCAAACTAGGCTAGTCTTATTAATGATTAATTATTAATTAATTAATGATCAATTATTAATTTAGTTGTTAATACTTAGGTTAGTGCTTTATAAATCACACATTAAAAACAATTAAAAATATAATACAAATTATCCTAAGTAATAAAACAAATTAAAAAAGAAATTAAATAAAAAACATATTATAAAACAAAAACATATATAAAACAATAAATCAAAACACAATAAAACAAACAAAAATCAAAGTAAATCCTAAGTTTCTACCCACCCCACCCATAACTTCACTTCACAGACACATCACAAATAAAAACAAATCAACAGATATAAATAATTATGGACCCCCCCTTGCCATCTAAAACTTAACGCTTGGGGGGGTCCGAAATAAAGTAGTTTATAAAACCACCCCCTAGAAACGTGGTGGCTCCACAATCCAACAGACCCCCCCCCCCCATTAAAACCACTTACCACCTCGGGGGGGGTCCAGAATACCACCCTTCCCCGAAAAAACCGCTTTCACAGCATTTTCAACCAGTTTTCTTATGAAGCGCATTCCTGGAAAACGAAAACGAATTTGGAAAAACCAAGAGAGGATTTTCTCCATAACGGGATTAAGAACAAAAAATCTCTCATTTTTTTCACAAGTGCCATGAGCAGGGAGAATCAAAGCTATCTTCAAGGCCAATTTTTTCAGTTTTCCAGTTTCTTGTTGCAGACTTGATTTTGCGGGAGGTGTTTCGGTGAGATGGAGGTGAATTTGGCGAAATCGAAGTAGGTTTTTGTCTAGAACATGCCCATATAAAATAACCTCCTTCATTTTTTTTCCAGGTGTTATAATTAAATAGAAACAGATGTCTGAGTAGACCCCTTTTTCGCAGAAATTTGACAATTTTTTCATGGCGGACAGTTCAATATTTTTAGGGATTTTTTCTATTTTTGGCCAATATTGCCTAGCTGTCCAAGAAGGAATTCGAAAGTGACAATGTTGATAGGGTTTTGGCCCCTTAAGATAGGATCCGATCCTGTTTTTTTGGAAACTATTTGATATTGTACTATTTTTAGTATTTCAATTCCTGTTTAGTACGATCTTTGTTTTTTATGTAAAGGATAAAAAGCCTATGCTTTCAAGGTGAATGAGGTTAGAATGGCAGGGAGACGACATGGAGATATTCCTGTCCACTGTAAAATGTTTTCAAACCTGTAAATGACCTTTATGAATGAATGCAGAGGCACTATCTTTCCAGATTCTTGTGTCATTTTTTGTGGTGAAGTTTTCTCTGGTGTAAATTGTTATTCCTTTATTTTTCATATTGTTTTTCTGTTCTCATTGCTTATAAGAAGAGTATGCTCAGGATTTTTCATGGACACCCTGATCTGTCTTAAAGACAATGTTTATGTTTTCTTCTAAAGATTGAATGCATAATTCAAATAACCTCTGCTCTGCATTTGGAATGACCCCTGATGTTTTCCTCTCTCCACCTCACAAATTATAAGAATCCACTTATATGACTGTCTTGCCTGGCTACATATGTCTCTGTTATTTATTCATTTAATCGTATTTTATCCTTGACTCCATTTTTCCCAATGACCCTTTGTTGTCTCAACCAAAAACTCTAAAACAAATCTTGTTCTTTATAGCTAGCCTAATATCTGTTTTCAAACAAATCTATATCAAATAGAGAGATCCCTCTTTGAGTCTTGGAGGGCTAGATCCGAGACTCGAAGCGGTTTTGATGTTTCCTCTGTGACTGCCTCCACAGCCTTGGGCAAATTACAGAGTGATAACACGCAGTACTCTACTTGAATTGCAAAGCTCTGTACTAAGAAAGGAGGTAAATCTGAAGAAAAGAGGTAAGATCTGAAAGCTTTGTGCTCTGATAAAGGTAAGAACAGTGAAATTTTTCTATTGAAGAGATAAGATATGAAATATTTGTGCTCTGTTAAGGGTAAGATAAATGGAAAGTTTTGTTTCGAAAGTATGGATCTAGGTATGTTTGATAAATTTTGTCCTAGTCTGAAAAATAGGGCACAGTTAGAAGAAAGAATATTTGATATCAGTAGATCTGATAGAAATTGTGAAAGATATGTTATTCCTATGCATAAAAAGGAGTTTTGGACTAACAAATGGATGCAGGATCCTAGGAAGAATTTTCTACAGGTTAGCCACCATGATCATAGTGCGCAGTACAATAAAGGTTGGGGATTATTTAAGAGAAATAGAGGATTAAATCTTTGTTACAGTTGTAGAAGATCGGGACATCTTACTAAGGAATGACCTAGTATAAAACCTAGTTATCTTTGTTGTAAATATATGGACCATGAAGTTCTAGATTTCCCTAGAATGATTGCTAAGGTTGAAAGAATGAATATGAGACAAGAAAACCCTAAGGAAGACCAAGAAACTGAGACCATGGCAGAACCCCGGAAAGAATTAGAGACTGTATTACTACAAATGAAAGAAACCTTGAATGATCATAGAGATATCAACTTATCAGATATCTTCAAAGAAAAAGAGTGCATAGAAACAAGAATAGGAGACTTCGACATAGACTATGTTCTGGATGAGGAAACACAAGTGAATATCATGACAGAAAGAACCTGGGAAATTTTGGGAAAGCCTGTTATGATTCCTTCATTAGGAGGAATAGGATTATTTAGAGGAAAGTTGATAACCCTATGTGGAAGACTTACCCAGACATCTATGACTGCTCATAGAACTTTGATAGAGGAAAAATTTGAGGTTGTTAAATTTATTGAGAACAGCACCCCATTTACTATGTTACAAGGAAAAACCTAGATTGAGAAAGATCAGACCTGAAGAAAAGAAGAGGAATCTCTAGAAAAGAAAAAGAAAGACCTAAGAGACTTCATGGCTAAGAGAATAGCACACTTACTGAAAGAACAAGAAAATTAGTCGAAGCTACTGAGGACCAGAAATCTGGATGTCGAAGTTGAAAGAACACAAGAAGAATTGAAACACTTGTCTGTAAAGGAGAGTAAAGCACCTACCCTAGACAGAGAAGAAGTATTTCCCTTGAAACTTAGGAAAGAAAACCAACATCGCGAAGTTACTAAGACAAGAGGAGATAAGAATCAAAATGGAAAGAGGAATATTGAGACGCAGATCACAGGGAAGAAGGATAGAAATCTCAGCCAGAAGAAAGAAAAGTTAGAGAAGTTACAAGAAGTTCTAGAGAATGCTTCACAGAAGGAAGGTCTCCAGAATTCGAACTTCGCCAGAATATCAGAACAACTCAGATTGGCACTTCTCCATGGCAGAGCAATATAACTATTAGAGGCATTATGATCGTTAGATTTCCATTCTTGAACATTTAAAACAACAGTTATGATCAGAAATCTCGCCATCGAACCGTTGGGACCACGCCGTAACGGACAGAACTGCATTGATGAAGGCTTCTTGTCCGTTGGAGGGATCCGTTACATTGTTGTCTACTTATTTCGTTGACTGTTGCACCGAGAACATTTTCGTGAATTGTATCCAACATAACTCATTATTGTCGCATTGTGTTTACTAAGACTTCGCCACCTGTTCCATTACATTGAGTGTTTGTTAATCAACCTGAGTTTTACTATCTCGAGCATGCATGTTGGATGAACTCGGCGCTGTAGAAAAGTCTGTCGATGAATTTTTAATCGAACTTATGGTTGAGAAGGTGATGTCTATCGAAATTCAAGCTTCATCGATGAGAGGAGTGCAAGCCTCCCCGTCAACTTCTCATGGATTCGAACCATATCAAGCTACGGCCGAGAAAATAACCAAGCATCAAGATGAATTGGAAAATGTGAATTTAATCCCATCCATCCTTCCCGACTACATCCCACCTCTGACCGATGTTGTGAATCGTGATAGTGTCCCCAGGGACTTCGACTACACCATGATTATTGCATACCTCCTAAAGAGGATATGCACAGGCAAGCCTCAATAGGATAAGATTGTGACATTGAATATCAGTGACTTCAACTTGGGAGACTGCAAGAACTTTAGCATGCTCGCACCTCACAGGTATTTGACTAGAACGAAGGGGAAGAAGTCGAGGATAATCCCCCAACCATGGACTATGGACCTCGTGTAGTCCACCATTCTGAACATAATGAAGATACCCCATTTTGGAAGGCACCAGGAGGTTAACATGTGCATTAATCTCCTTCTATTGACTTCCATGGCAGTTATTTGTGGCTAGACAGACGCATCACCGTCAATCTAGCATTGATCCATCGGATCACCGGATTGAGCATATAGGGACCAAACCCACAAGACTTTTACCCAGGAAAGGTTGCAGACCGCGCCCTAGTGCAGAAGATTAAAGATACCTACGACGATGTGGAGAAGGGGAAGCAAGGCTATAACGTAGCCTCCATCCAGAATGGTGCAGTCATAGGATTTGTTGTTGACCTTGCAGGAAAATGCGTGGAGGGACTACAAATGAACTGGGCAAGCTACTTAGTGAACCAGTTAGAACAAGACTGTCGTGAACCTTAGGATAAGGGATATGAGTTCCACTTTAGTTGGTTGTTGATCATCATCACATTCATAGCTTGGGAGATCCCGAAATGTGTAACCTTCCCTGAAATAGAGCTATCTAAACCCTTAGCCGCGAAGTTCACCACACTCTGGTATTTGAGCGATATGGGAAAAAAATGGCATTCAAATGTGATGTTCCACACCTTCTACCTGCAGTTAAAGAGGTCTATTGAGGTTGTCCCTCATATGATGCCAAACACCCTGCATAGGTTCAGGCCATTTGTGAAGTTCCACGCAGAGAGACATTTTATCTATATCATTGCACATGGAGACAAACACAAATAAGTACTACAGAGTTACTACAAACTCACAAAGGAGGACCTAGAAGAAATAACTAAGGAACGGCCTGCAGAGCTCCTTATCCCGGTTGACCCCACAGAACTGCCCGATCCTAAACTAATTGGAAGCATGGTGGTCACTCGCGAAGGGTACGATACACCTAGAACTAGAAGAAGGAAGAAGACAAAAGAGTTATAGAAGTTGAACAACGCATTAGAAGAGACTGCTTTAGAATCAACTAGTAGAGGAGGTGATGACAAAGTAGACAAAGAAGAGAATAATGGATAAGAAGACAAGCAGAAGCAAGGTGAAGTAACACTGCCACAGAATCCCCTTGATGACGCAGAGCCATCTAACAAAAGAAAGGTTTCTCCCACGAAACACACATCGTGGAAGAAGCCAAAATTTAGTAAGACCAAGTTGCAGACTGTGCTCATGCTCGATGACTTCGACTTCATCATCGCATCTGTATTGAATGCCTCGGAAGAGATTTTGTAGAGAAATGAAGCCAATCAAGAGACCATGTATGAAAGGCTTGTAGCAAAGCTAAGAGGGGTATGGAAAGCCCTTCACACCAGCCACACAGTGTCCACTGTGCCCCCACCATCATAAGAAACAAAGTTGTGAGATGAGCCTACCCAAATCCGCAGAATATCTGATGTGACGGAAGCTCACCTTCGTCATGGATATCAAGAAAAAGAACAGGCCACAGTATCCCTTAAGGAATCACAAGAGGAAGTGATAGAGAAACATCGAGTTGTGCAATAGGAAAAGGATGACCTACAAACAAAGTTCGAAGAGGAGAGAGTGTAGATCCTACAAGAGAAGGAACAACTTCTCGTGGAGCAGGTTGGAGTAAAAGAAGAAGTCAGCAGAGCACTTCGCTCTTTGATGGGATCAGAGTAAAGGGAGGAAGAGCCATTGGAGCACCAAGTAGCGAAGCTGGTTGAAGCCATCCAGCAGCTTCAACAGAGAATAGCAGATCTAGAGCTACAAACAGTACCAAGTACTCTGTAGGACATGTGAGACCAAAGAGAAGCCACTACCTAGAGCGTAGTTGAGAGGATCATAGCATTAGATTTGGAATGTAAATAGCTTAGCAGTAGAAGTGCATAGACTTATGAGAGACTTACTTAGGACCCTGAACTGAAGACATTGGAGTCACATCTCCAGGAGGCAAAGCAGCAAGCAGTGATAGTACAAGCATAGTTGAAAATTCTGTTAGCAGTTGAGAGGATGAAAAGGTCCCAGGAATAGTGCACTGCTCAGTAGCAGGTCCATACCATAGAGAGCAAAGTCATGGAAGTGACTCAGAGGCTCCAACTAGTCCAAGACGAATCTTGCCAACTGTTTGAGGAAATTGAAGGCTAAGGAGTAGAGCTAGAACAAGTTTTACGAGGGAAAACCTCTCTATGGCCAAGGTAAACCACAAAAGACAGGTATGACTACAGAAATCTACTCAATTCCAACATATGTTATATAAACCAATATGCAAGTGAGATAAGAAAGAAACCTGCCTCGTTCCAATGTTCGATGATGTTCCACTATTGAGTACTTTGACCCAAAGCTTTGTACATGCAACAAGTTCTCAACAAATAAGTAGATCAAGTATATAGTGATAATATAAAGGGGTTAGCACATTATATAGCATAATCCATTAATAAAAATTAGAAATATTCCCATGGATAACAATCATATATTTTCACGATACCAATTGGATGGGAAAGGATTATTTCTATTAATAAATTATCAGCAGAAGCGAAAACATTATAGACTTTTGTGTCAGCATGGTTCGAAACCAAGAAACCAAGTTCCTTCCAATTGGGCCTCCACCACTTCAATCCTCCACCAAATGAAATCTCATAGAAAAGAGACAATGAGGTTCTCTCAATATTAGGGAAAGAGCTTGGGGGATGAACACTGTGTTCAAACTTGAGGGACAAAGGGATGCAAACTCAATATGAAGTAATTTCTCCAGAGTAACTTTGCTCTCAAAGTTGAATGCTTTCTCTTTTTTTCCATAGCTCAAAATTGTGCTCTTATAGCCTTCAAAATGCAACTGAAGGGACAATTTGGAACATTTCCAGTATATGGAAGGCCAAGGATCAGAGATCTCTTGTCGTGACATGGAAACCTGACTTCATTTTTGTATTTTCTAGCACAAATCTCGATATACGCAGGTTGTAGTGGATCATCATGTGTATACGCATGTTGTATAGTGGATAGGGCGCGTATATGTGGAAAAATATGTATTTTTATCTCTGGTTTCATCAAAAAGGGGTGACAAGTCTCCATAGGGAAATGGAAAAAGGCCCTCTATGAAAGATAGAAATGGTGAGGAAAATCTTGCTATAACAACAAGTAGTCACTATAGTCGAACAACGCTTGGAAGAACCTGTGAACGAGGCAGTTATTCAAGAATTCTTTGAGCAGGAGGCCCTGTCAAAGCAGTAGGTCAAAGAAGCTCAAGCCAGGCTCAAGGATTTTGAGGTGGAGCTACCCAGATCAGAGTGACTCGGGACGAGTCACAAGTGAGTGTTGAGGGTTTGTTGGCCCTTGACCAAGTTTTGAATATCCTTGGTCACTTTTGACCCCTTTTTGGGACTTTGATAGGCTATCAAAGGTGGAGTGCAAGTCGAAGCAGAGATCACGGGATCTTGGACCCCTTTTAGGGATTTTTCGATTTTGGGCTTATGTAATGGGTATGGGGATGTCGAACCATGGGTTTAACTATGTCTAGGCCATTTTGTAATGTATAAATAGATGTCTAGGCAATGTAAGAGGAGGCAATATGTGCATATGTGTGATGTTGTGCTAAGTGCAAGTGATATTTATAAATTCTTTGTGCATGATTTGTTGGACACTGGCAGAGCTAAGTGCGAGTGGATGTAAGAAGCTTGTGTAGATTGTAAGAGGGCTTTGTGTTGTAGCCTAGATCGAGGAAGGAGGATTTGGTGGAGTGCATGCAGATCTCCTTTCCTATGTGGAGTAGGATCATGTGGCTCTGTGCATGTAGGTGATTGACAGAAGGAAATAAAGAGAAGAAGAGTTGGTGGATGTAGCCACAGACTGAGGGGTGAACCATGTATATCCTGTGTTATGGTTGCTTTGTGCATTATGGTTGTTTTATTACTCATATGATTTGTGCTTGGTATAGTAATGTATGTTTAGTTGTATCTGATATGGTAGCTTAGTGCTTGGTGATGTGAATGAGTACTAGATCTGGTCTATTTTAATGTTGTTAGTGCTTGAATGTGTTGGATCTAGTTGAACACTATGATGCTCTATAATTAGGGTTTATTTGTGTTGTAAACAAAGGCTAGATACTAAGGAATGATAACTGCTAAATGATATATTAAGGTATTGTAATCACAGATCTATGTCACATCTAGGTTGCAGACATTTGAGCCCTACAACCACCCCAGCCTCTACCTCAGGTGAGACTTCATCTGCTTCGCAGGTGTTGCCGAAAGGGTCAGTAGTTAAGGTTTTATTGGTGTGTTGTTGAAGCGTTGAACCCTAGGTCTGCCCCTGTTCCAACAATAGGTGAATGAGGTAACCAAAGGATATCTAAGTTGAATTTCAAAGAGAAGGTGAAGTAAAGAAGGCCGAAATTCAAGGGAGGATAAATTCTTTTGATGATGCTTTCTAAGGTATGTTATTTATAGGTCATCTCACCATTTTCGCAATAACTTTTTTTCTAGAATGATTCCAACCATGAAATTGATAGGAAATTGAGAAAAATTATCCACGTAGCTATGGTATTAATTTCATCTTGTCGGTCATTGTATTTTTGGAGTTACACTTCGTGGAAAATATGGTTTATTACTAGTCCTGAAACTAGTCTAAAATGGGTTCTTCGGGTAAAAATGTCATAACTTCTTCATAACAGATCCAAATTAAGTAAGACAATATGTATTGATTAGAGTATAGTCTATAGTATTTTGTGTAAAATTTTCATATCCATACAACAAATATTCCTTGCGGGGCACACTCTACAAGTCCGCTCTCTAGAATAAGCCAAAATTCAACAAGGTATGCCATTTTTTCTATAACTCCTTTTCTAAGAGGTTCCAAGTAGTGAAACCTGGAGGAATTGCATTAAAAACACTGAAGAACATTGTGTACTATTTTCAGATATTTATTCATTACAGGTACATAGTTATGATTATTTCAAGTTAGGGTTGTTGACTAATCCAAAACTAGTCATGTGAGACTAAAGAAAAGTTTGATGAAAATGCTAGTCTCTTATTGTTAAAGTTAAGGAAGGTTTGCAGGTATGTGATCATATACACTGGGTCTATTAGAGAGTTACAAATCAGATTTGGATGATGAAATTCATGAGGGCTTTTGGTTGAGGTACATGTTGGGTACATGGTTGAGACAAATAGTTGATGAGTTGGCACATACATGAGGTGTATAGTTGATAATGTTGGTACATCTTGATGAGTCATAGTTTATGAGTACTTGATACATGATTTGTACATACTTGGTACATGGTTAGAGGCACTTATTAGTATTATTTTTGACACATGGTTTATGGATGATGTAGCATACTTGTATTGGTATATTATTAGAAGCACATGTTGATCTTGGTGATGATTATGAGTTGTTGTGTTATGCTTGGTTGATGCACATATTTGAGAGTTGTCTTGGTGATTGATCTTGGTGAGTAGGTATGATTTGGTTGATAAGATTAATGAGATAGGTTGTTGTGATAGCTTGTTTGGATAGGTTTTTGTGACATGTTATATGTACAGGTTTGGTGCATGGTTGATGCACTTGTTCATGGTACAAGTTGAGGTACAGGTTTGGTACATGGTTGATGCACTTTTTCATGGTAAAGTTTGAGGTACAAGTTGGTGCATGGTTAATGCACTTGTTTATGGTACAAGTTGACTACAAGTTGTTTGGTACAGGTTGGTGCATGGTTGATGCACTTGTTTATGGTACAGGTTGATTACAAGTTGAGGTATAGGTTGATGCATGGTTGATGCATGGTTCAAGTTATTGGTACAGGTTTTTTGGTGAAGTTTGATTGGTTCAGGTTTACAACAGTATATCTCACAGTCATAGTGTGACAGTGGTTCCACCATTCTACTTCTACATTAGGGCAGTTGGATAGGGAAAGGACAGGTGGTTGTAGTTGGAGAACATAGGGGGTTGTAGCCTCCTTCTGGTTGTAGCTAGAGAATTGGGGAGTTGGAACTTCCTTTAGGTTGTAGCCTGAGAAACTAGGGGGTTGGAGCCTCCTTCCAGTTGCAGCTAGAAAACAAAGGAAGTTGGTGCTTGCAATGAATGTAATTCTTAAAGACATATAAGAAAAAGCATTATGTGGTTTTCTCCCTCTTTGGGTTTCCATGTAAAACATTGGTGTATTGTGTATGTATGTGATTTCTCATCTGTTCATTGTTTATTTACTCTGCAACTATTGGATGATAATGCTACATTGATATAACAATTTAATTTTATGGTGAAAAATGATTAAATTGCTCTATTATTGATTCACCCCCCCCTCTCAGTAATCTAACAATTGGTATCAGAGCAGGTTCCTTCAAGAAATATTTTAACCACTGGAAGGAGATCATGGATTATTTTGAGAATGCAATACCAATATTTAATGGTCATAATGGTTTTAAGTATGAGATGTGGAGAATAAGGACGAAAGTATTTTTATAGGCACAGGGATATTATATTTGGCTATCAGTTGTTACAGGATATGATAGTTCAAAAAGGGAAAAGACTGCAGCCAAAAAGGAATTGAAGAAGAATGAAAAAATAGTAATGGATTTCATCTGGGAAGGATTACCTAATCCGGTAAGAGAAAAGGTTAGTAAATGTTCATCATCCAAATAAATTTGGGATAAGTTACATGCCATATATTCTTCACCCATCGTAGATTAAGAAAATGCCAAATAAGATGCAGATATAGAACAAGAAGAAATATGTTCATCGTATCAGAAATATTTAGAAGAGGAAGAGTAGGAAGAAGCAGAAATTGATTACGGAGAAAAAATGATCAGTGCAGTTGAATATCTAAATAAATAAAGAGAAGAAAACAAGTCATCCAAAAAGGAATTGATGAAGCCAAAGGAAAGTGTTCAAGGTTCCAAAAAAGATCAGAAGGTCATCAAGAATTTAAGATCTCAAATAGAAGAGGCCAGAAGAATTGAAGAAACTCTAGAATATCAAAAGAAATGTTTAGAAGTCAACATGGCAGCACAAAAGGAAGAATAAGAAAAAAGAGAAAATATATTGATGGATCATCTCAAGGAAAGAACCAATGACTTAAGCCAACTTGAGTAAGAGTTTGGTCAAGAAGAGAGAAGACTGGAAGAAGAAATAATTACATTGAAAATCCAACTTGAAGAAGCAAAGAGAACAGAAGAGGTCATGAAGTCTCAGATAATGAAGAAAGAAGAAGAGGTTGAGAATATTGAAGAAGAAGTTGTCACACTAAGAGTCAAAATCGTCAAGCTCAACAAGAACATTGAAGAGACAGAAACATCCACGTCAGTTGTAGAGAATGAAGTGAAGCACTCTACGTTGCTAAAAAAGAAGAATGAAGAAAATAGAAAGAGTTATGTAGAAGTACTCAAATGAATGAATCATGGTCAACCAGAATATAAGAAAACTAATAAAGATACATCTTCAAGAAGACCATCCATGTTCAAGCCACAAAGAAGCTTCAATCGTGATCATGATCAATCAAGGCAGAAATTCAGAAGGACTACACCACAAAGAAGATCATTCACTCCCAGGTATGCAAATTTATTTTATGGTCTTTATTTTTATTGTACTAACTTTGGACATAAGGTTGCAGATTGCAGGGATTGTGAAAGAAATGTTAAAGCAAGAAATTCCTATGTGGCCCCATGTAACATTGAATGTTACAAATGTCATAACTATGGACACATAGCTCGTGATTGTAGAAGCATGATCGATACTTCCATGAAAGAGAACATTGATATCAAATATAAGAAAGTATGAATAAGAAAATAAGAAGAACAAGTGAGCAAAGACCAAGTCCCAGAAATCGCAAGATTGGAAATAAAACTAGATGAAGAAAAATCTACAGAGAAAAAGAAGGATGTCAGATATAGAAAGGTTTGGAAAATAAATGAAAGAAAAGAAAGAAAAGTAAATAAGGAACAGGTTCAAGATATTGTACTTTCAAGTATTGTAATGAAAGATGAATCCATAGACAGAAAGAAAGAAGTAAGAGATCAGAGAGATGATGAATCTACCAATGAAGATGATGATGAATACACATCAGAGCGGGAATTATTCTGAACCATCTGGCTTAGAGACTCCCAGGTAATATGAATATTAGACAGGGGGAGTCTATGCGATAGTTGTGATAGACCAAAGAACCATCCTTCGAGCAACTTGCAGAGTTTGAGAAGACAGATCCAGAGGAGTCAGTTAGAAGAAGTATAGTTTGATAGATTAATCAAGACTTCGTGATAGTATAGTGATAAATAGCTCAACATTATGGGCAATTGCGCAAGTAGAGTCTTGGATAGTATGAACAAAGATGGATTTGTAAGAATACTTAGTAGGTTTGGATAGATATATGAAAGTGGATGAGAGCATGGATTCATACATTGGTTCAGAGAGTGGTTGAGAGACAAAGGAACATTATCATAATGGATGATAATTACACAGGAAATGACTCGAACAATGCTAATGGATTCCAAATTGACAGATATTTTTTGGACACATGCAGTGCATACAACCGTTCACATTCAAAACAGAGTAATGCTTAGAAACAAAAATGACAAAAATCCCTATGAACTATGGAAATGAAACGCAGACAACAACTTCTACATCAAGGTAACTCAAGGTAGTATTTTATTAATTGAAATTTATATTGATGATATTGTTTTTGGAAGTACTAATGACAGGTTAAGACAGAAATTTGCGAAGGATATGCAGAATGAATTTGAAATGTCATTACTTGGAGAACTATCCTTCTTTCTGGGTCTTCATATATGTCAAAGCAACCAAGGAATTTTTATTTCTCAAACTAATTATATCAGAGAAATGCTAAAGAGGTTCGGAATGAAAGATTGCAAACTAGTTACCACTCCTATGCAAACCAGTTCTAAGTTGAGCAGAGATTATGATTCAAAGTCTATAGACCAGAGGAAATATAGGTCAATGATTGGTAGCTTACTATATGTGACAACATCCAGACCATATGTAATGCAGGCAGTTGGACAAGTGGCATGATTTCAAGAAGCACCAAAGGAATCACATGTATTAGCAGTATTTTTAGATATCTCAAAGGAACATAAGAGTTTGGATTATGGTATCCAAAAGGAAAGGATCTATCACTTATTGCCTACACAAATGTAGATTGGGAAGGTTGCATTGATGACTGACGAAGCACCAGTGGAGAAGTGTTCTACTTGGGTGAGTGTTTATTATCATGGATAAGCAAGAAACAATCATTAGAATATTTATCTACAGCCGAGGCAAAGTATATTGCAGCAACAACATGTTGTATAGAGTTTCTATGGATGAAACAAACTCTGACAGATATACAAGTTGAGTATGATGATCCCATTCCAATCTATTGTGATAATACAGGGGCCATTAGTATCTCAAAGAACCCGATGATGCACTCCAAAACAAATCACATTCCAATCAAGTATCACTTTCTACAAGAAAAATTTGCAGAGAAGAACATCAGAGTTGAATATGTGGGAACAAAAGAACAAGTGGCAAACATCTTTACAAAACCGCTTCCACAGGAATACTTTGAGTATCTTCGCCAGAGACTCGGAGTAATTTCTACTCCAAAATGAATGCTTTAGAATGCTTATCTTATATGTCTTCGATTTACATGAGGAAGCACCATAAAGAGGACATTTCAGGTTGGGAGATCAATTTCAGGAAGAGCTCATTAAGGGGGAGTATCCCCAAGGACAGTTCAGTTAGGTGGCACAACCCCAGATGGAAATATACCTTTGCCATTGATAACAAAGGGGGAGATATTGATCATATGAAGGATATAAATGCTTGGAGAGAGAACATAGAGGCATGTAGATAGGGGGAGAATCCCAAGGAGATTTCAATCAAGGGGAGAAGCCCCAAAGGGAAATACCCTTTTCCATTGATGTCAAAGGGGGAGAGATAGAAACATTGATGAGGAGTATAAGCATGAATGTTATCATGACTAAGTGTTTCCATCAATGTTGGTGTTGCCATCAATGCCAAAGGGGGAGATTGTCAGACAATTGGCTTAGGTTGATGGACAGTTGGTATGGATTTTTGGTTGTCATTGATTTCAACCATCTAAGAGTGGTATTGTAGATTGATTTCAACCCTTAGTTATCGATGTCAACCCTTGGAGAAAGTCTGGTAGTGAATGTTGGTAGCACAAAGGTTTGGGTAATGGACCCAAGTTTATTTGATGTATAACGGTATGTGTTTTAATATATTTTAAGACAATATTATTTTAGATGGGTGGTACATGTCATTCCATTTCTGGTGGTATGTGGAACATCACATAACTCCTCACAGTTAGAGAGTTATGGCCATGTGAAGTTGGAAAACCCAGGTTTGGGTAATGGACCCAAGTTTGTTTGATGTATAATGGTATGATTTTTGATATATTTTCAAGTAAGACTATTCTAGATGGATAGTAAATGTCATTCCATTTCTAGTGGTATGTGGAATGTCACATAACTCCTCATGGTTTGAGATTTATTACCTTGCGAATTTGGAGAACCCTCATTAGTCATCTAGAAGCCCCAAAAGGTCAAAGTAGTCAAAGTGGTTTAAGAGATTTTTAGAAGGTAAATAATAAAGTGAAGTGATGAGTGTAATATAATTCAAAGTAAATACAAAACAAATTATTTAAATAATAAAGTTAATGGAGAAATTACTAAGTTGACAAGTAGTTAGAAGTGGGTTAGCCCTAAAATAAGGAAAGTGGTTTAAGATGGTTAGAAGGTAACCCCTTGAGGTAAAGTGAAGTGATGAGTTTACTATAAGTTAAAGTGGATACAAAACAAATTATTTAAATAATAAATTTAATGGATAAATTACTAATTGGACAAGTGGTTAGAAGTTGGTTAACCCTAAAATAAGGAAAGTGGGTTAAGATGGTTAAAAGGTAACCCCTTGAGGAAGCTACATGAAAGTATAAATAAGAGGCAAGGCTCTCTCATTTCATATCACACTTGAGAATATTGAATATCTACAGGTGATTGAGGTAACCAAAGGATATCTAAGCTGAATTTCAGAGATAAGGTGAAGTAAAGAAGTTTGAAATTCAAGGGAGGATAAATTATTTTGATGATGCTTTCTAAGGTATGTTATTTACAAGCCATCTTACCATTTGCACAATTACCTTTTTTTTTATAGAATGATTCATACCGTGAAATTGGTAGTTCATTAAGAAAACATATCGAAGTAGTTTTGGTACAAATTTTAGCTTGTGGGTCGTTGTATTGTTGGAGTTACACTCCGTGGAAAATAGGGTTTGTGGCTAGTCTTGAAACTAGTCTAAAACAGGTGTTGCAGGTAAAAATGTCATCACTTCTTCATGAAATATCCAAATTAAGTAAGAACAAATGTGTTGGTTCTATTACAGTTTTTATTACTCTGTGTAACAATTTCACAACCATACAACAAATATTCTGTGCAAGGAACACTCTACAAGTTCGCTCTCTAGAATAAGCCAAAATTCAACAAGGTATGTCATTTTTTCCATAACTCCTTTTCTGAGAGGTTCCAAGTTGTGAGGCCTGGAGGAATTGCATAAAACACACTGAAGAATATTGTGTACTATTTTCAGATATTTATTCATTACATGTACATAGTTATGATTATTTCAAGTTAGGGTTGTTGACTAATCCAAAACTAGTCATGTGAGACTAAAGAAAAGTTTGATGAAAATGCTAGTCTCTTATTGTTAAAGTTAAGGAAGGTTTGTAGGTATACGATCATATACACGAGGTCTATTACAGAGTTACAAATCAGATTTGGATGATGAAATTCATGAGGGATTTTGGTTGAGGTGCATGTTGGGTACATGGTTGAGACAAGTAGTTGATGAGTTGGCACATACATGAGGTGTATAGTTGATGATGTTGGTACATATTGATGAGTCATAGTTGATGAGTAGTTGATACATGATTTGTACATACTTGGTACATGCTTATAGGCACTTGTTAGTATTATTGTTGACACATGGTTTATGGATGATGTAGCATACTTGTATTGGTATATTATTAGAAGCACATATTGATCTTGGTGATGATTATGAGTTGTTGTG
>JZKD02S0078994.1:435138-449221 GCA_000966675.3 Picea glauca | reverse complement strand
ACAGGTTGTTGTGACATGTTATTTGTACAAGTTTGGTGCATGGTTGATGCACTTGTTCATGGTACAGGTTGAGGTACAGGTTTGGTACATGGTTGATGCACTTGTTCATGGTACAAGTTGAGGTACAAGTTGGTTCATGGTTAATGCACTTGTTTGTGGTACAGGTTAACTATAGGTTGTTTGGTATAGGTTGGTGCATGGTTGATTAACTTGTTTATGGTACAGGTTGAGGTATAGGTTGATGCATGGTTCAAGTTATTAGTACAGGTTGTTTGGTGCAGGTTGATTGGTACAGGTTTACAGCGATATATCTCATAGTGATAGTGTGACAGTGGTTCCACCATTCTACTTCTACGTCAAGGCAGTTGGACAGGGCAAGGACGGGTGGTTGTATCCACCTTTTAGTTGTAGTTGGAGAACATAGGGGGTTATAGCCAGAGAATTGGGGAGTTGGAGCTTCCTTCAGGTTGTAGCCTGAGAAACTAGGGGGTTGGATCCTCCTTCCATTTGCAGCTGGAAAACAAAGGAAGTTGGTGATTCCAATGAATGTAATTCTTAAATACATATAAGTAAAAGAATTTAGTGGTTTTCTCCCGCTTTGGGTTTCCACTTAAAACACTATTGTACTGTGTATGTGTGTGATTACTCATTTATTCATTGTTTATTTACTTGGCAATTATTGGATGATAATGCTACATTGATATAAAACTTGCATTTATGGTGAAAAATGATTAAATTTCTCTATTACTGATTCACCCCCCCTCTTAGTAATCCAAAAGAAATCAATGACAACCAACTGTCCAAACCAACAGTCCAACAATACCCCCCTTTGGCATTTATGGAAACACCAACATTGATGGCAACACATAGACATGGAAACACTCATGTTCATTCTCCCCTTGTTATCATCTATCCTCATCAATGTTTCTATCTCTCCCCCTTTTACATCAATGGCAAAGGGTATGTCCCTTTAGGGATGCTCTCCCTGACTGAACTCTCCTTGGGGTTGCTCCCCCTTTTTGCACTGTCCTTTGGGATACTCCCCCTATCTAAATGCCTTTGATATTTCTTTATGTTTCTAAGCCTTTGATTTCTCTCTCTCCCTACATCTAATTAATCTCTCCCCCTTTGAAAAAGGGTATCACTCTGATGAAATTTTGATGGCATGGATGCCAATTCTTCCTCTATGATCATCTCTATCAACTCTCCTCCTAAAATCATACCTCTATTCTTATATCTATGTCTAAAAACTTATCTGAATGGTCTTTATAGATCTTTGTCTATGATTATTTGGTTGCACATTGATGTGTATATCAATGTAAGTCGGCATGTACCTGCTTCCTTTTGCAGTTATTGGCCATTGGTGCTTCCATGTGTAATCAACTGAAATATATATAAATCATTCAAGAATAAGCATTCAAATATTCATCTATCATTATCATCCATAATGATAATATTCCTTTATCTCTGAACCACTCTCTGAATAGATTTGTGAACCCAATATGTGAATCCATGCTCTCATCCACTTTCATATATCTGTCCAAACCTGCTACTCAACTATACAAAATGATAACCCATATGTCCTTGTACTATTCTGAAGTATTCTCAACTACAAATGATCATCAAATGTGTCCACTGATCTTATCTATATGCATATACAACCAGAAACGTATGCTTGTGTAATTTGACAATTGATCAATCTGTCATACTTACTTCTGCTAATTGATTTCTTTGAGTCTGTCTACTTGAAATATGTAAGTTTCTCAAAACATGGTTCTCTGATATGTCTAAGCTAATGCATAGAATCCCTCTATCTAATATTCATATTACCTAGGAGTATCCAAGCTGGATGACTCAGAAGAATACCTTCTCTGATGCAGAGTCATCATCCTCTTCGTCTGTAGATTCATCATGCCTCTAAAATTTGGCTTTTCTCTTTCTTCCTGTGGATTGATCTCTCTCTATAATTCCTGAAAGTAAAATATCTTGAACATGTTCCTTATTTACCTACTCTTCTTTTCTTTAATTTCTTCTCCAAACCTTTTTGTATTTGACATCTTCATTTTTCTTTATAGATTCATCTTCATCTCGTATTATTTCCAATCTTGCGATCTCTGGGACTTGGTCTTTGTTCACTTGTTCTTCCTGTTTTCTTTTCCATACTTTCTTATATTTTATATTAGTGTTTTCTTTCATGGAAGTATTGATCATGATTCTACAATCATGATGTATGTGTCCATGAAATTCATAACATTCAATGCTACATGGGGCCACATAAGAATTTATTTTTTTAACATTTCTTCCATAAGCCCTGCAATCTACAACCTTATTTCGAAAGTTAGTACAATAAAAACAATGACCATAAAAGAAATTTACATGCATGCGATTGAATGGTGTAGTCCTTTTGAATTCTTGCCTTGGCTTATCATGATTGATGTTTCTTTGTGGCTTGAATGTGGAGGGTCTTACTTAAGATGTATCTTTATCAATTTTCTTATATTTTGGTTGACCATGATTCCTTCCTTTGAGTACTTCTGCATAACTCTTGTTATTTTCTTCATTCTTCTTTTCTGGAAACCTAGAATGCCTCTCTTCATTCTCTACAACTAATGTGGATGTTTATGTTTCTTCAACGTTCTTAATGAGCTTGATGACTTTGACTCTTAGTGTGTCAACTTATTCTTCAAGCTTCTCAACCTCTTATTATTTATTTATTATCTCAGACTCCATGTGATGCAGGAGCATATCCAGCAAATCACAAGCATGGAAGATAGCTAGGCTTACTAGCACATATTTTGAAACATTTTGAATTTCAAGGATAGTGTATTAATGTAATATTTGACAACTCTTTTTGAGTTATGAACATATTTAATGATCAAAGGTGGGGCCATCACGTAAGATCGATGGGGAGATGTATTTTTTTTTAATGAGAAGGATCGCAGTATAGATTTGGAGCATCCACTCTTATCTGTCTAACTCGATATTCATTGTAATAAATGTTTAGTAGTTGGTAGAATTTAATTTCGATAGGATAGCATAGAGTAGCTGAAGGGAAAGGCTCGAAGAGAATCCCTTTATATAAATATTTGTATTGTTGTCAAGTAGAGGTTGTTGAATGAATGTTGAATCTAGTGTGTAGATTTTCATTGTAGTCAAGAGCTGGGAGATATAGAGAAACATTCTATGAATGTGTGTAAGTTATAGTTGAATGAATATAGCAAAGACGTATTGTTCCAAATGTGTGTTATTATTGTGTCTATTTGAATGAATGAATGAAAAACCTTTGTTTTCTTTCAATTCTTTGTTATTCCTTGTTCTTGTATCTATGAATGCATTTGCAAGGTTGAATGTATGAGTCACTGTGAAGGGTGAATAAGTTTCAATTGTTTATCTTCTTTGAGCAAGTGCAAGGTGTTCATAGTGTCTGCAAGGAGTGCATGACAGAGTCTGTTTCGACTCATGAGATCAGAAGAGGTAGCGTGAAACTTGTATGTGCAAGGAGTGCATAAGAATCTGCAAGGAGTTCATGACAGAGTTTCAAACTCAAAGCTCAGAAGGGGTTGAGCATGGGAGAGACCCGTTGCAAGGTGTGCACAGGTCAGGATTTCGACTAAGTGTCGAAGAAGGTGTTCAAGAGGAAATCAAAGAAGTAAATCCCAGGAGGGAGAGCAGTGGAAACTCTTCAAGGAGAGAAGTCATTGAAGTTTCCATAAATTCCAGTGGGAAAGATTCATTTCAAAGGGTAATGAATGATTCCAGACCATCATATTTGGAAGAGATATACGGAGGATAGACACAAGGAGTTTAGAAACTTCAGAGTTCGGGAAGTTTAAAGGCTTGTCGAAAGAAGAGTCATGAAATCTAAAGTTGCGATTTGATCTCAGTCGTTGATCGCAAGGAAAACACGTAGCCATGGATCGAGGAATTCAAAAAATCGAGAATCCGGAGGTTCATGGATGAGTGTGCTAGAGTTCGCGAAGTTGCGAAACTTGAACTGTAGTGGGGCCGGCGGATCTGAGGAGATGCGTGGTGAAGTTTTGGAGAAACAAAACTTCGGGAAAAGTTGAAGGAGGAGTTTGGGATATCCCCGAAACCTTAACCATGAAGGGACAGACCCATGGTCATAGCTGTGTTCATTTGGGAAAGGAACTGTGTGTGGGGAGATAGAGTGGTTTTGGGTGCCTGCAGGGACCTAAGGAGTCTCTCCAACTTAGTATTTTGAATGATCCAATACTAGGAGGTCAAGCATCCCTTTGGAGGGAAGGGGGGTTGAGATAGAGTGGTATCAGAGCTAATACATAATTTATTTTTGTAAAAAGAGAAATAGATTGATATTGACAAGAGGTATCAGAAGCATCAACACAATTCTGGCTAGAAGACGTGAAGAGCCACCCATAGCAAATAGAACTATGGAGAGAGATCTGAGAGAACTGTGTGCGAGGTTCGATGCCATGGAAACAACACAAAGAAGAGTGTTTGATGTTGGAGATATAAGCGAGGAAAAAAATGAATAAATAGAGGTCAAAGAAGTTGTAGCTGAGGATGTTGCAAAAGAACACTTGCTGAGAGTGGTTGTCAAATTAGGAGCCAGAGAAATGGTCAACGCCCCAATGTATGAAGGAAATTTAGACACAAAATAATTTCTTGACTAGATACAAGAAATGGAAAAGGATTTCAACTATGAGGATGTCGAAGAGGAGAAAAAGGTGAGACGTGTTGTCACTAGGTTGAAAGGACATGCAGCCCTTTGGAGGGAAGGGGGTTTGCGCCACGATGACTTCTTCAGTTTTCTTTGCTTCTTCAAGTTGGATCTTCAAGGTGATTATCTCTTCTTCAAGTTTTCTTTCTTGTTGACTGAATTATGCTTCAAGTTGATTTAAATCCTCATTTCTTTCATTGAGATGTTATGTCAATATATTCTCTCTCTTTTCTATTTCTTCCTTTTTTGATGTTATTTTAGCTTCCAAACACTTCTTCTGACTCTTGAATGTTTCTTCAATTTTTTTGGTTTCTTTCAACTGATCCTGTAGACCTGTAATAATTCGATGTACTTCTTCTGATATTTGAGGACTTTTCTTTATCTTAATCAATTCTTTCTTGAGGAACTAATTTTCCTTATTTTCTTTTCTTAATTGAGTGAAATCATAGTTAAATTATACCTCAATATCCACTTCACTCTCTTATTCTTCTGAGTTTGTTTGATAGTATGAACATCTTTCTTCTTGTTTTGTACCTACATATTCTTTGATATTCTCTAACTCTATGATGGGATAAAAATAGATAGTATGTATATTATCCCAAAGTTATTTAGTTGATGAGCATTTACCCACTTTGTCCTTTGTTGAATCACATAGTCCTTCGACGATGAAATCAATTGCTATTTGTTTTTATTCTTTAATTCCTTCTTGGATGCACTCTTAGGTTTCCTTGTAGCATTGTATCCTGCCACAACTGATTTCCAAATATCATATCCTCGTGCCTTTAAAAATACTTTCATCCTTGTACTCCATATATCATACTCTAGAGCACTCTTACCATCAAACATTGGTACTCCATTCTCAGTGTCTTCCACGATCTCCTTCCAGTGGATAAATTGTTTTCTGAAGGAACTAGATCTGATTCCAATTGTTGGATTACTGAGAGGGGGGGTTAATAAGTAATGAGAAATGTATACCAATTTAACCACAGTTTATATTCCTTTAACTTATTCAACCATTTTCATCAATTCATCATCAATATATTATTGTATCATAAACATTAATAGCCATTAGTGCATAATGAACAATAATAAACACATCCACACAATACACAGTACACCAATATTTACATGGAAACTTAATGTGGGAGAAAACCACAGAATGATTTTCTTATTGTCAAAGAATTACATTCAAGGAAGCACCAACTTCCAATTCTCCAACTCCAACTGGAAGGAGGCTCCAACCCCCTAGATTCTTAGGCTACAACTTGAGGGAAGTTCCAACTCCCCAATTCTCTGGCTCCAACCAGAAGGAGGCTACAACCCCTATGTTCTCCGACTACAACCAGAAGGTGGCTACAACCACCTATCATTTCCCCATCCAACCTCCCTCAAATATAAATGCCAAATGTATACAACATGTCATTGTCACTAAATTAAACTGTCACTATAAAACTTGTCACTATCACTATCACAACTCTATCACTATCACTACCATAACTCTATCACTGTCATTGAGACAAAAACATTTTCTTCATATTTTTATTACATATCTACGACCTGTATACACTGAAACACATGGATGTCTATGGCTCTCTTTACTACAACTCGCAGTTGTCCGCACCTCTCTTCTTTACAACTTGAAAACTACTATAGAACTCTCCCATTTTCAGTGTCATCATCTTTGTTTCTGTCAAATTGTCACTGTAAAACCTATCATGTCAACCTATAACAACCTATACCAAAAAACATGTACCAACAATTTGTAACAATAATCTCATCAACGAAACCAGATCTAATCACCAAAAAAACTCTCAACAATATGCACGATATCACCAAGATGTGCATTAAACAAAACTACTCATAACAACTCACAACCATCACCCACACATGCCTCTACCAAGCATGTACCAATCACAACCAAGTACCAACCTGTACCACAACAACTGCATCAACCATGCACAAAATACATACTCCAAGATAACCAAGAAAGGCCCTCTAGCAATACATCATACTATCCATAAACCAAATACCATAAACCCTTACATCAAACCATGTGCCCAAACCTCATTTTTATGTATGATTAAATATGTACAACTCATAATCCAATCATATACCAATACCACTAACATATGTCTCTCACAATTCACCACAATATATGCCAATAAAACCAAGCTAAGTGCACTAGCAATGTGCCTCAACAGATCTACCTCAAATCATATTATACAACAGATACCATACATCTAAAGGGGAATATACCAAACTTCACAAGGTCATCCATCAAGCATGCTCCAAAACACCACTAATATATAATCTCAAAACATAGTCATGAACATACCTTTAAATCTATAGTAGCCCTGCTATATCGTATCTCTGACAAACATACCTACATTCGCTCCTTAGATACCGCAACCTGGAACAAACATCTTTTGTTTTTCCTTTCTATAGATCTATGCTTTCTCTTTCTATAGCTCATGGGAATATACACTTCTCTTCTCTTGCTGACCACAATGTATGTGGTCTCTGATTCTGCAAATCGCAAATAACTTCAGAAACCATGGAACAATCAAACTCTCTACAGCTCTAAAACTTTCGTTGATTCAGACCTTCGTTGCCTCAGACTTGTCACTTCAAATTTGTCAATTGTACCAGTCCATAACACTTCACAATATATATATTCAATGTGCTCAATAGGTGTTCATTAGGTATTAATGGGAGTCCTTTGATCTCTTATTTATACTTCCCAAGTGACTTCCTTTAGGGGCTACCTTGTAATTGATTTACCCCTTTTCCTTATTCTAGGGATAACCCACTTTCTTGTTTCAACTAGCTTTTCCATAATTAGTCAACTCAGAACTTCTTTTCCCTTAACTAAATTCTTGTTGCAACCACTTTATTATTTGATTTATTTCTTGTTTAACCACCTTGAATATTCAACCTTCCCGTTACAACTACTTTACCCATAATCAATTTATGTCCAAACCACTTTGACTATTCAACCTTTTTATTACAACTATTTTACCCATCATTAATAAACTCACCACTTCTTGTTGCAACTAATTTATTTTTAATTATTTTCTTTTTGGAACAACTTTACCCATGATTAACTCCTAGTTACAACCACTTTGACTAGTAAACTTCTTCTCGAAGCTTCTAGAATAATTGAATTCTTTGACCTTCTAGGGGATTCTAGATAACTCATGATGGTTCTCCAACTTCACTAAGCCATATCTCATCAACCACATGTCACCAGAAACAGAACAACATGTACTATCCATCTATGATAGTATTTCCTACAAATTCATTGACCTTCAAGTCTTTATTCCTCAACCAAACTCATTGACCTTCATATATGCCCCCCCACCTCCCCTTGGGGTCATATCATATACATTTATCCAAATATATGCCCCCCTTAGGTTATAACAGGCCCCTGGGTGTTGGAGAAATTTATATTTTTGGCACACTAGTTCAGTGGGAGTAACACTAGTTCAGTGGGAGTTAACTGACTAGTTCTATTTTAGACTTTCTAATCTTAGACCATCACTATTATGCATGCATTCCTAATTATAGGATGCCATTGCCTATATGAGTGAAGGTCAATCACTCATTGATTAGATCATAATATGCATTGATTCTCATTCTTCATTGTGTATATATCTTCCTTTTCTTGATAAGCTTTGTTTGTGTATGCTTTAGCTAGATCTCTTGTGCTGGTTTCCATGAAACACCGACATGGTATCAGAGACGAGCTGCTTGGAGCAACCCAGAGAAGTCAGAGAAGAGAGAAAGAGTCCTTGAGTAAACCTATTTTCTGCAATCGTCACGGCCTATCCCTATTGAAAGGTGCGATGCTTGGAATCATCGCGGCCTATCCCTATCTAACGGTGCGACGGTCACTCTCAGACTTAAAAAATTTTCTTTTTCCAAGCATCGTCGCAGCCTATACACAACCAAGGTGCGACATCGCCGCACTGTGTTATTCATCAGGGGTGCAACGATTTAGTTTTTCACAATCATCGCACTATGTCCTTCACTAGGGTGGGATGATTTAGCATCATCACACTTTATCCTTCTCTAGGGTGTGAAGATTCAGCAGCACTCCAAAAATTGGCTTTCTGCAATAAAATTGTGATATCTCGAAATCCGCAATCTGGGTCGGGCTGAAATTTTTACCAGACGTATAACATAGAGATTCTCATGCTCACCAAAAATATCCAAACCCTACATCATAGTTTAGGAGATATAGTTGTTTTTTCATATATATAGTTTTCATAGCACTGTCATTCATATCTCAGAATCCATGATCTCGGTTTTCAGGATCTTTTCAGAATCAATAGTAGGGATGGAGGTGATGTAACCTATTCAATAAAGTCTAGTGATAATACTCACACAGTACAACTATTTTGAATGGAAGCCGAAGGCCACATTCCAACTCAAAAGAAAAGGATTGTATAATTTGACGATGCCAACAGAAACATAACCTACATCAGTGCTTGAGAAGACCAGATGGGTGAACCGTAAGGATGAGGCCACATGACTACTTCTTGAGTTAATATCCACTGATTTATGGTTTCATGTTTCTGCATGCACGACTCCAAATGAGATCTGGACCACCTTGGAAGGACTCTTTGGAAAGCAGGATGATATGCGAGGTCATATGCTTGAAGTAGAGTTGAATACCTTAGACCCTAAAAGTTTTGATAATATACATGATTTATTTACTAAATTTAAATCTTTGATTTTGAGCTTGGGTGAATGTGGTATTGAAAATTCTACACAAGAGAACAACTTATTCTAACAATCTTGGCCAATCTAGGACCAGAATATGTTGTATATGTCTCCAATTTACATTCTGACATATGTCTTTTGGGCGAAAATTGGAAAATGCCTATGATGACTCAGTTAATTGAGTCTCTCACACAAGAGCAGAAAAAATCCATACAGATGGATCTCATGAAAGATCCCAAAGAACATGCACTCACCATGCATGATGGAAAAGGGTCATCCAATTAGAAATCGAAGCATAAACGAAAGGAGCTATTACATCCAGATTCAAAGAAGGAGGGAAAGTAGTGCACATATTGAAATAAATTGAATCATGAAGAATCCGCATGCATGAAGAAACAGATCGATCTTATGGCACGTGCACTTTAGCAGAACAACCTTGGAAACTTCATTCCAAAGGGAATCAAGAAGAAGAAGGAAGAATATATTTCTCCTAAGAGAGGTAATCATCATTCTCTGGTTGCAATTAATTCCTCATCTAATTCATGGATTATAGATTCTGGTGCATCCCATCATATGGCAGTGAAAGAGGAAGTTTTCTCTTCTTTGAGTCCATGTTCAACACCCCCTATTCTCATGGGGGATGATACTCCAGTAGAAGTAGCAAGATAATGGAGAGTGGAACTCCATAATGGTAGTTTTGGGAATGTTCTACATGTTCCAAAGCTTTCTATGAATCTACTCTCAGTTTATCAGATCACTCGAAAAGGTAAAAAGGTTGAATTTACATCAAATTTAGTTTCAGTAATTGACATGCATGGAAATTCAATCATTGCAATTGGTGAGGTGGATCACAATTCAAGGTTGTATAAATTCACTAATTTTAATGATGAGGACTCGTCTATTCTACTTACACATAAGGAGAGTACTTTGCATGCACCTCCAGTGCAACATGCATATACTCTTGTGCTTCCATCGATTTCATACATCAGAAATGATTCCATATACTCAGATTCTGTACATGGAAATAAGAAGGTAGTACATCCAAATAATAAGCCAGCGCTGAAGCTTTAGCAGATGCCTAAGAAGGCAAAAACCACACTTCAACCAGCAAGAAACCTTGCAGGGAATCCATTGGATTCGAGGAGGACTTGATCTCAGCATGAGAATTCTTCTCATGTATTTTCAGCTTCAAAACCTATGATGCCCATGCATTGCTATATGGTTCAATCTACTAATCCGCAGACCTACAATAAGGCTATGGGCAATCCATTATGGAAAGAAACCATGTAGGAGGAGCATGACTCTCTCCTAGAGAATCAAACTTGGCATTGGGTTCCACTTCCATCGAAAATGAATATTTTCAGGTGCAGATGGGTCCACAAGATCAATAGGTACAAGGCTAGACAAGTTTCCAAAGGACTTCATCAGATCCATAAATATTGCTACATCTTCATGAATAATTTCAGTGAGAAGAAGTTTCAGACTTTGCGGGATCATCTTGCAGTGAAGAACACAGTTGCCTAGCACCTGCCATTTTCTTCTTTTCATACATTATCTTTTGAGGGGGGGGTTTGTTCCCACATGGTTTTACCTCTTTCCTCACTTTGATTCAGTGTTCATTAGTTTCATTGTACATGAGTACCTAAAATGTCCTAGTGGTCAGGACTCATTTTTTACTCCATAGTGATGTTCAGGGGGGTGTTGGAGAAATTTATATTTTCGGCACACTAGTTCAGTGGGAGTTAAGTGACTAGTTCTATTTTAGACTTTCTAATCTTAGACCATAACTATTATGCATGCATTCCTAATTATAGGATGTCATTGCCTATATGAGTGAAGATCACTCACTCATTGATTAGATCATAATATGCATTGATTCTCATTCTTCATTGTGTATACCTCTTCCTTTTCTTGATAAACGTTGTTTGTGTATTCTTTGGCTAGATCTCATGTGCAGGTTTCCATGAAACACATAACCCTGACCAACAGAACCCTGACCGACTGAACTAAGAAGGGCATGGAAGCTTTACTTGTGTGATTTGGTCTTAATTTCCTAATTTGTATTTATTTTTATTTTATTTTATTTTATTTTATTTTATTTTATTTTATTTTTGTACACAATTTTTGTAAATATTCTTATTTTATTTAATTTTAATTTTAATTTTATTTATTTTTGTTTTTATTGTTGGCATGTTTTACAAGCAGCATATGCTTGTCATTGATGGAAAGTACAGCAGCGATGATGGCTTAAGTATAGTAGCGATGATCAACAGCGCAGTGATAATCGGGGAAGAGCAGCAACTGTGATCGTTGGATCAACAATTCAGAATTCTCGATGGCTGTCAGATCTCAATGTAGACAAGAGGAGCACGCAGATATGGAGGATGGATCTCGGGTGTTAGATCCGAGCGCAGGGTCCGACCACCGTTGGATCCAGGAGAGCTTGCACGTTCTTTAAAGTGCTAGGAGAAGCGGGCTTACAAAATCCCGAAAGTAGGAGGAACGTCCATCTTCAAGTAGGACACATGGTGAAAGATCGTCGTTTCACTGACTAGAAATTCAAAGGAACAGGGTTCCCTAACCTACTGAATTCACGAAATGTGAAACCCCGAAGTAAACTCCATTTCGGAGTTTCAGAAATCGGGAATTGGAGATGTCAAAGAATATTAACCACAGGAATTCTGAAATCGTGATATGCAAAATTGTGACTTAATCTAAGCCGTCAGATCAAGGTTTGATCTTGACCGTTGATCGCAGTCCATTTCGGAGTTTCGCAGATCGAGAGTTGGAGATGTCAAAGAATATTAACCACAGGAATCCCAAAATCGCGATATGCGAAATTGCAACTTAATCGCAGCCATCAGATCAAGATGTGACCTGGACCGTTGATCCGACTCCATTTCAAAGTTTCACGGATCGAGGCTTTGAAGTGACAAGAACATTGAACATCAAGAATGTCGAAATCGTGAAATGATCTGAGCCGTCAGATCAAGTGTTGATCGGGACCATTGATCCCACGCCATTTCGTGGTTTCGGGGATCGCAACTTGGAGAGTCGAGATGCCTCATCTCCAAATTCATGAAATGCGAAATCGCGAAAGAACCTTATGCATAAGGTTGTGGTCACAGCCCTTGGTCACATCAGCGAGAGATGGAGGAAAGAGCTAGAGCAACCAAGCTCCTTTTCGGGGATCGGGACTGGGAATGTTGAGACACATGGTCACACGAATGTCGAATTGCCAAATGCCGAAATGTTGAAATGAATGCAAGATCCCATGGAATCAATCCAACGGTGCAGGTGAATTTGAACAAGATCAGAGGGCTACTGTAGCACGACACAGTGTAACTACCAGAAACCACTGATGGTTTCTGCCAGAGGACTCGAAGACACTTCGGGATGATTGACAGAGGAGGTGAAGAGTCTCTGGGAATCTTCAAGAGGGATGAAGATGTTCGTGGAGGCGATTGACAGCTGGATGAGAATTGAGGCTTGTAATTGGAACAGAGAAGGTGAGCTCGACTGTCACAGAGAAGATGAAGAGTCTCAAACTGCTAGAGAGGCTGAGGAATATCAATATAACATACAGTGATGTTGAACGAGTGGTAAATGACAAGAGAAGTTGAAGACTCACGATGATGATCAGACAGAGCACTCAAGTTGTGGAGGAATTTGGCGCAGAGTGAGCATGCAGAGGCATTGCGAATATTGCATGCACAAAGAAAACAGAGACTATAAGAATGTTGAACAAAGAAGAGATAGGGGTTGTCACGGTGTAGGAGAATTCAGGTGTGTACAAGGAGGTGGAACGCAGGAGAAGAAATGCACGGTTGAGGAATGGTGCATTGAAGGGATATGGTGCATAAAGCATAAAAGGCATAAGAGCAAAAAGTGCTAGAGGGGTGCAGAAGACACTGACGCAGACAAGGCAGAGCAGTGTAACAAAACAACGAAAGGTCTGGTAAGCCATTGAATAATTTTATATCGTTGTAATAACTTTTAGTAACAAATAATTTATAATTCAAGGTGGTTGGGAGGTGCTAGGGAGGACTAGTGTCCTCAAAGGTTCAAGTGGGTTCTTGAACACAGGGAGTTGGTGCTTCCTTCTATTTGGTGCTAGAGAAACCAGGGAGTTGGTGCTTCCTTCTAGTTGGTGCTAGAGAAACCAAGGGGTTGGTGCTTCCTTCTAGTGGGTGCTAGATAAAACAGAGAGTTGGTGCTCTCAACAAGTTACAGTTTGCAAAAACAGAGGTTGTAGCCTCACAATGAGTTGGTGATCATATGTATGATAATGTAAAGAATGTAGATAATACTTATCATATAAAGAAAAAGAGGTGTTTACCTTGTATGGGTTTCGGGAATTATCTGTCTCTGTGTTTCTCATATATGTGGATGATGTTGAATGTGCCTTTGTTTATTTCCATTATTGTGATTATCATTGAGTGCCTTGTAAAGATTTTAAAAGAAGCATAATTGTTTAAGCACGGTAACAACTGATTCAGCCCCCCCCCTTAGTTCTCCAACAATTTGTATCAGATCTGGCCCCTTTTTATCTAAGGGTAAGTCCTAGAGCTTAAACATGTCAAGCCATGAAGGAAATTCAACCAATAAGGCCCCTCTGTTCAATGGAACAAACTTTGCCTTCTGGAAAGTTAGAATGAG
>JZKD02S0078994.1:403881-428650 GCA_000966675.3 Picea glauca | reverse complement strand
CTGTTGCACTCAGGTATTATGGATGATTCAGACACTTGTAGACTTAGAGGTAAAATACACTGCACCGATCCCAATTCATTGTGATAACACTAGTGCCATCAGTGTGTCTAAAAATTCCATATTCCACTCCAAGACCAAGCATATTCCCATAAAATATCATTTTCTGAGAGAGCAGGTCACCAATCAAATTGTTCAGGTCCATTACATTCCCACTATAGAACAAATTGCAAACATCTTTACTAAACCCCTAGCCAAGACACCTTTTGAATATCTCAGACAGAAGTTGGGTGTCATTTCATCTCACACCTAAAAGAGTCCATCTTGTTAGGGGGAGTTTTGTATTATTTGAATATCTAATGCCTCCTAAAATTACTGCAACAGCTCAGGGGGAGCATGTTTTTTCTTTGACATTGATGTCAAAGGGGGAGAAAATAATTTGGGTGCCTTAGTTGCCATCAATGACAAAGGGGGAGATTGTTGGCATGTTTTACAGGCAGTGTGTGCTTGTCATTGATGGCAAGTACAGTAGCGATGATGGCTTAAGTACAACAACGATGATCAGCAGCCCAGTGATAATCGGGGAAGAGCAGCAACCGTGATCATTGGATCAACAATTCAAAATTCTCGATGGCTGTCAGATCTCAATGTAGAAAAGAGGAGCACGCAGATATGGAGGATAGATCTCGGGCGTTAGATTCGAGCGCAGGGTTCGACCACCGTTGGATCCAGGAGAGCCTGCACGTTCTTTAAAGTGCTAGGAGAAGCGGGCTTACAAAATCCCAAAAGCAGGAGGACCGTCCATCTTCAAGTAGGACAGGTGGCGAAAGATCATCGTTTCACTGACTAGAAAGTCAAAGGAATGGGGTTCCCTAACCTGTTGAATTCGCAAAATGTGAAACCCCGAAGTAAACTCCATTTCGGAGTTTCAGAAATCGGGAGTTGGAGATATCAAAGAATATTAACCACAGGAATTCTGAAATCGTGATATGCGAAATCGCGACTTAATCTGAGCCGTCAAATCAAGGTTTGATCTGGACCGTTGATCCCAATCCATTTCGGAGTTTCGTGGATCGAGAGTTGGAGATGTCAAAGAATATTAACCACAGGAATCCCGAAATAGCGATATGCGAAATCGTGACTTAATCGCAGCCGTCAGATCAAGATGTGACCCGGACCATTGATCTGACTCCATTTCAGAGTTTCGCGGATCGGAACTTTGAAGTGACAAGAACACTGAACATCAAGAATGTCAAAATCGTGAAATGCAAAATTGCGAAATGATCTAAGCCGTCAGATCAAGTGTTGATCGGGACCGTTGATCCCACGCCATTTCGGGGTTTTGGGGATCGCGACTTGGAGAGTCGAGATGCCTCATCTCTAGATTCACAAAATGCGAAATCGAGAAAGCACCTTATGCATAAGGTTGTGGTCACAGCCCTTGGTCACATCAGCGAGAGATGGAGGAAAGAGCTAGAGAAACCAAGCTCCTTTTCAGGGATCGTGACTAGGAATGTCGAGACACATGGTCACACGAATGTCGAATTACTGAATGTCGAATTATCGAATGCCGAAATGCCGAAATGAATGCAAGATCCCATGGAATCAATCCAATGGTTCAGGTGAATTTGAACAAGATAGGAGGGCTACTGTAGCACGACATAGTGTAACTGCCAGAAACCACTGATGGTTTCTGCCAGAGGACTCAAAGACACTTCAGGATGATTGACAGAGGAGGTGAAGAGTCTCTGGGAATCTTCAAGAGGGATGAAGATGTTCGTGGAGGCGATTGACAGCTAGATGAGCATTGAGGCTTGTAACTGGAATAGAGAAGGTGAGCTCGACTGTCACAGAGAAGATGAAGAGTCTCAAACTGCCAGAGAGGCTGAGGAATCTCAGTATAACATACAGTGATGTTGAACGAGTGGTAAACGACCAGAGAAGCTGAAGAGTCACGATGATGATCAGACAGAGCACTCAAGTTGTGGAGGAATTTGGTGCAGAGTGAGCATGCAAAGGCATTGCGAATATTGCATGCACAAAGACAACAGAGACTATAAGAATGTTGAAAAAAGAAGAGATAGGGGTTGTCATGGTGTAGGATAATTCAGGTGTGTACAAGGAGGCAAGATGCAGGAGCAGAAATGCACAGTCGAGGAATGGTGCATTGAAGGGATATGGTGCATAGAGCATAAAAGGCAGAAGAGAAGAAAGTGCTAGAGGGGTGCAGAAGACACTGACGCAGACAGGGCGGAGTAGTGTAACAGAACAACGAAAGGGCTAGTAAGCCATTGAATAATTTTATATCATTGTAATAAGTTTTAGTAACAAAGAATTTATAATTCAGGGTGGTTGGGAGGTGCTAGGGAGGATTGGTGTCCTCAAAGGTTCAAGTGGGTGCTTGAACACAGGGAGTTGGTGCTTCCTTCTAGTTGGTGCTAGAGAAACCAGGGAGTTGGTGCTTCCTTCTAGTTGGTGCTAGAGAAACCAGGGGGTTGGTGCTTCCTTCTAGTGGGTGCTAGAGAAAACAGAGAGTTGGTGCTCTCGAAAAGTTGCAGCTTGCAAAAACAGAGGTTGTAGCCTCATAATGAGTTGGTGCTCATATGTATGATAATGTAAAGAATGTAGATAATACTTATCATATAAATAAAAAGAGTTTTTTACCCTGTATGGGTTTCGTTGGGAATTATCTCTCTCTATGTTTCTCATATATGTGACTGATGTTGAATGTGCCTTTGTTTATTTCCATTATTGTGATCATCATTGAGTGCCCTGTAAAGATTTTAAAAGAAGCATAATTGTTTAAGCACGGTAACAACTGATTCACCCCCCCCTCTCAGTTGTCCAACATTTATTTGTGTTCATTTTTCCCATGGTTTTACAAAACCACATGGTATTTCCTCTGGTTTTTCCCCATGGTTTTCCCCTATAATTACTTTAAGTATTTACTTTTACCAATGGGAAAACTAATTCACATTAGATATTTATTTTCATGGGGTAAATATACATTTTTATGTAGATAAACCATTTTGTTAAATAAGAAAACCATTTGTTACCTAGTGTGTTTTGGCTATCACTTATGGTTTAACATGTAAATCCTTTATCTCATATATAAACATAAAACTAAAAAAAAAAATGAATTTTCATTTTGTATGTATATTCATTTTTTTTTTCATTTTCATTTGAATTTCATTTTTCATTTTTTCCCCAAAACCATAACTTGTACATACCCATTCTAATTTTTATTTAGTTTTAATTGAACCTTTTATTTTTTATTTTTTTTTCTCACCCACCAAAATTTCACGTAACATCCCAGGTTTGTCCCCATTGGCCCTCACATGTGATTTATAAAAATTCCCATTGGAAATCAATGATTAAGACGTACCTCCTTATTTTTAGGAAGGCCTTCCTATTTTCGTGGAACCCCTATCTCTCATCCCAAATAATTTAGAAACCATATGAATATCTAATTAAAATTTCAAACCTAGCTCATCGGGACTCAATTTTATGCTTGGCATTATTTTTTTAATATTTTTTAAACCATTAGAATGGTCCATAGAATGGTCCCATCATAGTCAACCATTGGGGAAAGCCCGTCTTAACCTCCTCGACCATCGAAGTGAGCTCATCATATCTCACCCAACTCTCCAAACTCTGACCAAACTTTACCCCGAGGAGGTTATCAACACGTCCAACCATGACCCCGAGAATATTATTCGCACACATTTCAATTTTTTATGATGATGATGATGATGATGATGATTAACGTCCACTAAGACCTAATTGGTCTATTGGACCTTAAGAGGGTAAGTGATTACTTTTGATTCTTTAGAATTTTGTTTCTATGCTCGAAAAGCATTAAGAGAAGCTTTCCAAGATCACCATACTTTTGTTGAGTTAAGAGGTTAGGAAGGTTGGTAGTGTGATCAATATTTTGAAAATGAGATCTAATATCGGTATAGGCTGGACAATCTAAGAGAAAGTGCTTTTCATCTTCAACCTTCTTAGTGTCACAAAGGTGACACACTCTTTCATCCCATGGCCTTTTAGGAATTGACCAACGCCCAGTTTCACTATGGAGCTCGTGAGAATTTTTTCTTATCTTAGCAATGCTTATTTTTTTCTTTACACTTGGCAAAACAGATAGATAATTTTGATCTTCTAGATTAGGGTTGATTACATCTTTATAATATATTTTTATATTATCTTTTAATAATTGCATGTGGGTGGGGGAGCTATTTCCCTATTTGATTTTGATTTTCATGTGCATCAGAGTAATTTCCCCATCATAGAGTGAAGTCAACTCCTTAACTTAACACTCCGACCACCATGACTCTGAGAACTTATATACTCCGACCACCAGTGACCTCGACAAGATTATGATGCACACATTTCAATGTGTTAATTTTGAAGCTTAGGTTATATTTGGGGGGGAATTTATTATTTCCATTTATTATTTTTTAATTATTGTAATTATTATTATTTTATTAATTTTAATTTTAGTAATTTTATTTTTTAATGGGGGTAATTAGTTTAGTTAATTTTAATTTTCTTTGATTTTCACATAGGATTGGGGGTAAAAAAAAAATAGGTTTTGTTGTTAATTGTAATTAATGTAAATAATGTTGTTATTTTTCTTTTTTAATTATTTCCCTATTTTTTAAGAGGGAAATGAGCTACAATGATACTACAAGCCACAGGTCCAATTCCCACCCAGGTTCTTATTCAAACTATCCATAGGGGATAAAACCATTTAAATAACTAAGTGTTGAACTCTCTTATGCATGTGCGATTTATTTTTTGTAGGTTAAATATCAATGGCCCAAACTCACCTATAGGCTTGATCGACAACTGTTGAGCGACATTTTGTAAACAAACATAACTTAGGCTATTGGTTTCGCAATTGGGTCCATTATACCACGTTAGAAAGGTATCAAATAGAGGAATGTAGTGGCAGAGGTATCCAGGCTAGAGAGGTGATATAAGATGTTAGAAAATGCAGAAAACAACAAACTACGGATATCAGGGAATAAATCATCGTGCATACTTCAAGAAGCCATATCTGAATATACGGGCAACGAAATCAGGCCCAAGATGGCTCAATGGAAATATGGAAGAGAGAATAAAAATAGTGGCATAGAAAAATTTGGAAGATTGAGAGCATAAATTGTCTGAAAAATGCAAAACATAGAAGAAACTTGAATTTGAGAGAAGAATGGGCTATGCATGTTGAAGCGGTCATATCTCAAGCTACAAGAGCCAAAAGAAGGCTAGAAAGAATACAATATAAGGATGAGGTAGAGAAGAAGCAAGCATGATGATTTTAATTAGTAGATAAACATAAAAAAAAATCTAGGAACATCTTGAAGAACAAAAGAAGATGCAAATGGGTGAAGTTAACAATAATTTTAAATAAATATCATTTGTAAACTGCCTTAAGGAGAAAGTGATCACCCAGGGGTCTCTTTAGCTTCCATTTGCAACTCCCACGTATTCATTTTAAAAAATGAAAAAGAAATTTGTAATGTAAAAATACAAAATGAAAGGAAATTAATCAAACAACCACAAAAGATGAAGAGTCTCTCTTGTTTTATAAAAGAGAGCTCGTTGCATGTAAAAGATACTTTTTCCCTTTGTAATGAAATACGATACTATTACTTCTAAGTAAATAAAGAGCAAAATGCATTCTGAAAATATGTAACTTTAGTGAATGTATATGAGATTATTCTTTGTACATTTATCTTCTTCTTGACTATCATAGAATTTTTTGTATGAACTATTTTGTCACTCTGTTATATATTCTCATGTTGTCACGTGTTTCCTTATGAGTACAAAAATAATTTTATGAATGCATTGTACAACTAAATGTCTATGTATTTGTAGAATTGTTGTTATCACTTATTATTAGTATACATGAATTATTTCTAGTTTGGATGGTATTGTCTTTCACTGTACTCACTCTTTTAGTTTTGCTCCAGGGATAGGTTAGAATTAGTTAGTATAGAATAGTTTTCTTTCAGTTAGATTAGAATTAGGCTTAATTAGAACTCTTTGGGGGGCAGTTCATTGTTTCTACCCTTTTTCTTCTTTTAATTTTGAGCGGCAACGAATCTCACATACTCGTTGGAAACGCTGCACCAAATGAGAGTAGGTCTAATTGGGACCTGCCATAGAGTGTTCTCCCTTACTTACTTAATAGGCCATTTGGACCTATCAACAAGAGGTCAAAGACTTGGATTCTATCTGGTGTGAAATTTTGCGACATCGACGCGATTGGAGCCATTGAAATTCAAAATTGAGGGTCATCAGATCTAGGAATGGTCTGATGGGTGGGTCATTATCGAAACATTTAGTGTTGGGTGTTTAGTGATCCATGGGAGTAGAACCTCTGACAATGATGAAAGTGGGCCAAAGTGATCGGGGTCGTTGATATGGAAGGAAACTGTTACAGATGAAATAAGTTATTCTTGTACCACATCGGATGGCACAAGTGGTAGAAGGCCACGTGGATGCCACATGACAGTAAGGTGGATTTTGACAATGAGGCCCTAGAAATTTCAAAAGGTTGTAACTCTAGATTCAAAGATCGGAATTGTTCAAGGTTACAGTTGTTGGAAATATCTTGGTGAGAAGAATCCATCTATGGTCCATAGAAATAGATAAGAGCTCAGTTGAGAAAGAAAATATTAACATCCCGCCAGCGTAAGAGAGGGTTAGGGGGTCGAGTGGGTTACAGAAGAAAATAGTCTTCTCTCTCCTATCTGATTTTTGACAAACTTCACATTGTTTGGCATATTCATGGGAATCCTTGGACATCGTGGGTGAGTAGTACCTTGCTATGATAAATTTATGTGTTCTTGTGTCCCCTCCAATATGTCCTCCAATGTTACCATCATGTAGTTCCTGTAAAACCTTTTTTGCATCATATTCTTCAAGGCACCTCAATAGAACATCATCATAATTCCTTCTGAAAATGATTCTATTGACAAGATGATATTATGCAGATTTAAGTGTGAGAGCTCTCCTCTTTCTAGGTTCTAAGTATTAGAAAGCACTTCCATGGGTCAAGAAGTATTTCAGTTCATAGTGCCATGAGTCAGTAGGAATAGGGATGTAATCAACTTCATCTTGAACTAAATATCCTGCATCTTATAGTTTGTCTTCATCATTATGTATTCCTTTTGACTCTGCTACAATATTGTAGAGTCCTTTCCCCTTTCCTATATTGGAAGGATTAATCTCAAGGTCATAATCCTACAATGAAGTCATCCAATGGGGTCTTTTCTCACCCAAGTATTTATGTACCTGCAAGGAAGTCATCCAATGGGGTCTTTTCTCACCCAAGTCTTTATGTACCAATATGTTTCTCACTACAAAGAAAGGTATCACTACTTTGGTTCTATATTTGAGCAAGTTGGGCCTAAAAAGTTTAACTACTTTGAAGACTGTATATGCTTGTTTACCTATTTCAGGCTAGTTAAGCTCTGCCTCTTGCAGCCCTGAACTGTTGAACAAAATTTGGAATTCATTCCCTTTATCATTCCTCTAGGTGAGAATAGATGCAAATGTTATGTCATAAGTGAATGTATAAAAGATGAAATATTTAGTGAAGTCGAGACTCAATAAGGTTGGGGCTCTTGCTATTTCTTCCCTAAGCCAAGTGAAAAATTAATTTTCCTTGGGACCCCATTTGAACTCAACATTTTTTTTATCATATCTTGTAGGGGCTTCACAATTTCAGAGAAAATGGGAAGAAATCTATGCAAAAAAATTATTTTTCCAAGGAAGGATTGCATAAAATTTTTGTTACGAAGAAATGGAATCTTAGAGATGGATTTTGTTATTTATGGTTCTATCATTATTCCTACTTTGGAAACAATAAACCGTAGGATATTTCCTTCATATATAGAAAAGACGGATTTCCCGAAATTGAGAAAGATGACGTACCTTCTACATCAATACATAATTTTCCTTAATTGATGGACATGCTCTCTTATATTTTTAGAAAACATGATGACAACATCAAGATACATACAACACATTTACCAATTATACCTTTGAATTGTATATCCATACCTCTCTAAAAATTGCCTCTGGCATTGATCAAACCAAAACACATCTTCATATATGTGTATGTTCCTCATTTTTGTTCTAAAAAATGTTTCCAGCTGATCATCATGGAAAAATAAGACTTCATTATATCTTGAAAACCCATCTAAGAGTGATATCATTTCAAATCTAGATACACACTATAAAATGTACTCCATAGGAGGAACAAGGTAGATGTCTTTTTATGAGGTTTTGTTCAAATTTCTGAAGTCTACAGAGATTATAATATCACCATTTTTCTTTCTTACATAGACTATATTGCCTATGCATTATGTATGTATGACATGAAAGATAATATTAGTAGCCAATAGCTTATTTGATTCTCCTTTCACCAAAGGTTCTAAATTGGGATGCATTTTCCTCAACTTCTGCTAAAAGGGTTTGGTGTTAAGCTTCATTGGTATGATATGTTGGATGATATTGGTATCAAATGTTTTTAGATCATCATATTTCTAGGAAAAAGTGTCCTTTTATTCTCTGAATAATTTGATAAATGCATGTTTTTCTACAAGAGAACAATTTGTACCAAGGTTGACAGTATGAGGATTGATGTCAGTTCCCAAATTTATCACTTCATACTTCTTGGATGAACTGTTAGTTTTGCAGTTTGTGAACTTTTTGAATTTATCTTGTAACTCATATAACTTTCTAGCCTCACCACTGTCTTTGGAATTATAGGTCAAGGAAAAGAGAGAACATGGGAATCCACAGATCTGGCAAATTTTGAAGCCATAGAAACAATACAGAGCTATACACACTTCATAGTGAGGACAAGTGAATATGTACGTAGATTGTTGTATAGGAAAGTGCGCATGTATGCGGGTGATAATGAGGACAAGCATGCACAAGTATGAAAATTAATTGTATGAGATCATACAACCAAGGAGGAGTCAATATGGTTGCAGGTGTTGTCTATAGTTTTCTATATTTCTTTGTGGGCCATTTTCCTGGTAAGTGAGCCCTTGTAAGCTTTGATATTATTCTAATGATGAGAATATTTGAAGGGAATAAATATTTGTGTGTTTAGAATTTGTTTCATTGATTCCACTATTTATTTGAGTTGATTATTCTAGTCAATGTATTTTCTTTTTTGATATGCTAATTTGATTTACAATAAGGAAATCATTAGTAAATAGTATACCCAGGTGTCAAGATTAGAAAGTTAACATGGTATAAAATATTTTAGTCTGAGAGGGAACCAAATTTTAGATCCACAATAGTTTGCAACATATCTGTTAGATATGCAAGGAAATATTTGCAGATATATAAACCAGTAGTCAGAAATTAAAGGATGGATTTCACAAAAACAATTCTACTGAAGAAAAATTTGATTTTGTAGTCGTACAAATATGTATGAAGGTTGTAGCAGCATAGGGAGCATACATATGTGAGTTTCAGTATCATAAGGCATGTACATATGTGGGTTGCAGTGGTAATAGTTGTGTACAAGATCTACAAGTCACCACGAGGGAAGTTTAGGAAGCAGGTTATTTCCAGGGCATGTTATTATATCTAAGGGATGGAAACAATAAGTGTGAGATTTAAAGTGATCCAAGAGGATATTAATGCCACTCACCTTGTCCAAGTGTCTCAAAATAGTTTTTTGGCAACTTACTATTTTTAGCAGTTTTTCGGTTTCTGAATTTTTGGGGCCATTTTAACGGCCTAAACGATTCTTTTGCGTGATCATGAACCTCAATCATAGCTACAAGATTTGATTGAGCCCCCTAAATTAAGGTCCTCGTCAATACATTTCCAACGAGCTATTATGCACCCTAAACAAAGATCGTATGCAAAAGTTACAACCCCAGGAAGTTAATGTACTAACTTACCCCAACGGGGCCCACATGACTTTTGGCGCTTCATCTCCTAGGGTTAGGTTTTTGGATGTCTAGGGTTTTGGCATTCATTTTTATTTTAAAAAGGCCTTCAAAGCCTCATTTTACTCATATTCTTGCGAATGAGCATATCCGTCACATCTCTTCTCAGAGATAAGCTACCACCATTCTAGCAAGCTTGTTTTTAATCTGCATTTTATGGTTTTCAACATATTTATTATTTAATATAAGCTAAGTTTTATTGTATCTTTGTTATTTTTCACTATGTTTCTATGTTAATATCATATAATGTGGTTTCATTTCATTCTTCTCATAAACCTGAATCATAAAGATAGATTGGATAGAGCATCCAACTTCCTATCTTGGAAAGCAAGAGTTACATTTATTTTGAAGGAATATGATCTTTGGGAGATTGTTGACAAAGTAGTTCCTCCACCTACAGATCCATAATATTTGGCAGTTCACCAGAAGAACTAAATCAAAGCTCGATAGTTAATCTTGGATGTAATGAAGGATCATATGATTCCTCACTTATCCAAGAAGAAGACAACCAAAGATATGTTTGAATCCCTGGTAGGATTATTCTAGACCAATAACATGAATAGGAAGATGGTCTTAAGAAATAAACTCAAATCAATGTAGATGTCTAGATCTAACAACATTCTCATCTACTTCATGAGGATCACTCTAGTACATGATCAGATTGCAACTATTAGGGAGAAATTGGACGTCATAGAGCTCATAAATGTGGCATTGAATGGTTTTCCCAGGTCATGGGAAATATTTGTCAAGGGAGTATGCGCTTGGGAAAAAATCCCATATTGGCAAAGGATTTGGGATGACTTTATCCAGGAAGAGACTCAATAGGATTCTAAAGCTAGCAATAACGGAGATGAATATGGAGAAGAGAACCTATCTCTGGTCAATTAGGCAAAGAAGAGAAAAGGAAAATTTTCCAAGGGTAACAGTGAGGGGGAAACATCATAACCAAGGAAAAAGGACTTGAGTAAAACCAAGTGATTCACGTGCCAAAAGAATGTGAATTTAGCATCACAGTGTCCATAATATAATAATGGGAAAGGGAAGACACATACATCATCATTAGAAAAGACACAACTAGATGATTTTACAATTTTGAGAAGGACTTCTCACTAGTCTACTTCCTATCTACCAGCACCAACATAAGGAGTGCTTGGTACTTGGAAAGTGGTGCATCATGTCACATGATAGAAGAATATAATCTATTTATAAGTCTAATGGATAAGGACTCAAGGATCCATGTGGATCTTGGTGATGATTCCAAGTATGCACTGAAGGGTGAGGAAACTATCTTATTTTAGCTTGAGTTAGGAGGCTTGGTGGAGGCCCAATATGTTCTTTATGTACCAAAATTGAAGAAGAATTTTCTCTAGGTCTCATTTTTGGAGGATAGGGGATTTTTCATCATTTTAGAGAAAGGGAAAATACTCATACATCCAAAGGGATCTAGAACTAACACAACATTGAGCATTAGGGTCATAGAGGAAAAGTTATACAAGTTGTAGGGAAAGCTCATTTGCAGGTTCAAGAAGATCTTGGATCTTATCCATTCATATGTGAATGGACTGATGTTAGTGGCATAGGATGAGGAGAAGAAGGCTTCAAAGGGAGAACAAAGTTGAGAGACAAATAGAAAAATAGGATCGCAAAGAAATAAAACACATAAGATACACAATACAATAGAGACACATATATGCGTGGTTCACCCAGTGTGGAATATGTCCACCAGAGAAATTTCCAAGTCCTTCCTTTTTTATTATCTAGAAAATGAAGGGATATAACCTACAACACACCCATTATAACTTCCTTTTCTTTCCCTCACAGTCTCTCTCTCAGAATACAATATTCACTCACATACCCAGCCTCAATACAATTCCCTCATAAAAGAGGGTTTCCTTCTAGGGAAAAAAAACCTAACATAACTTCTACCGTCCGATCTGTGACCTTATAATGAACGGTCTAGATTGACTACGAAATTACAATATTGTACAACTTGCCAATTTTCCCAAAAACATCTCTTCAAGGGAACTGTCCTTGAACCCCCGCAATGGGGAGGGGGGGATCCAGAATTTATCGCCTAGCCCCCAATGAGAGATGTGGGAGGAAAATCCCCCCCACACCCCCCATCAAGAAATGGGGTCCAAGCGTAGTTGAAACAATACCTCTGAATCGGGAAGGTAATCAGGCTCCACAACCAACAAACTCCCACTTGGAGACTGATCACAACAAATCCATTGTTGTTGTACCTACTGGACTATGATCCACCTTGGACCTGGAAAATTTCTCATCTTCACCTTCATGCTTGAAGGCCAATTTAAATTGAGCATGAAGTGAATTTCTCTCTAGTTACTACCTTTGTTAACATGTCTGTGAGATTATGGTTGGTATGTATCTTTTCCAACTTTAGTTGTTCATCTTCCAAAATGGATCGTATGAAATGGTACCTAAGTTGCATATGCTTAGTATTAGAATGGAAGGATACTTTCTTTGCAAGATGAATGGAACTTTGGCTATCACAGTACAACCTTCTATTATCCTATTTCTTTCCCAATTCCTTCATAAACCTCTCTAACCAAATAATCTATTTACTAACCTCTGTAGCATCAACATACTCTTCTTTCATTGTTGTGTTGGATTACTAAGAGGGGGGTGAATTAGTGATGGAAAATTATAGTACTTTTAACCACATTTTATTCTTCAATAATATTCAACAGTTTATCATTAGCATCAATATATCATCAATAGTATAATCATAAACAAAATCACATCACAATAGATACAAAGTACACCAATATTTACATGGAAACCCAAATGGGAGAAAAACACAGAATGATATTCTTATATATTAATCAAAAGAAAACATTCATTGAAAGCACCAACTTTCGATTCTCCAGCTGCAACTGGAAGGAGGCTCCAACCCCCTATTCTCAGGTTCCAACTTGAAGGAAGCTACAACTCCCTGATTCTATGGATCCAACCAGAAGGAAGATACAACCCCCTAGGTTCTCTGGCTACAACCACCTTTTCTTTCCTCGTCCAACCGCCTGTAATATAAATGTAGACCAACTGTCGCTATCACAAACTCGACAACTGTCACTTTGTCTCTATCACTATCACTCTCACTCTATCTTTGTCACTTTCTCTATCACTGTCACATAAACATGTATGTCCTCATTAACCAACTATACATGTACCATACCATGCATCAAGTGTATACCAATATACATACTATCTCATACATCAATCATGAACCAAAATATACATCAACAATGAATAGTGAATCATGAACTAGAGAATCAACCATGTATAACCTGTGCCATATACCATATCATCAACCATATGCATATGTGTACCATATCATCAATGAAGTATATCAAAGATTCCATGCATGCCCCTCAGGCATAAATCACCATACAATATGGATATCCCTTGACCATATACAATAAACTCAAGGATGTGATCTATAAGAACCATATCAATGATGTACCATACATAAGATTGTTTCTCACTCAACCAACTAACCAGCGTATACCATATCCAAGTACAAGACCAACTATACCAAGAATTCCTCAAGCATTCACAACATCACAAGAAAATATAATCATCAAATAAACTAATAACCATACCATAACTTATGTAGCTGACATGAAACTATAGAATGTTGACCTGTGAACTTTCTTTCAGACTCTGGGGACTTGGCACCAACATCTATTCAAACCTTGATTATCTTTTTACATATATGTGACCTTCTATTCTAAAACCTACAGATATATGTGTTTTCCTTCACTGCAGCCCATGTACATCAGCTCCATTTTGACCTGCAACTCATAGATACCTCAAAAACTAGGGTTTGTTGGAACCCTGATACATTCTCCTTCAACCTTCCTTTGCTACCTCAAAAAAATGTCGTCACAACCTTAGCAAAAGATCGCTAGTTCATAAGATAGATAATTAGTGAACGATTATGTGAGTGTACATATGAATGAATCATTGAGATGATTATATACTTGTGCTAGGTAACTCTTCTCCTTAATTTATGGCTTCTAGGGTTTTATAGTTACAACAACTTTTTTTTTTAAACAAAAACTAGTGAAATGTGTATTAGTTGTGTGGAAGAATCCACTGGATTTACAAAAAAATGGTCCATATAGACCTTTGAGTGTTACCACTTAGAAAGATACTTTTACAAAAATGGGGATTAATTTGGGAACAGAGTTTGAAACATCCCCCTTGCTTAACAAAATTATTAAAAGTAGAATTCCCCAGATAGCTCCGAAAGTAGATACCGTTGATGCAGATTGTAAGACAAAACATTAAGAAACCAAATCTTAGTTACCCTTCTCCATTTTGACATGTTGCATGTCCACCATATTTTCTGGGTGCGGCTCATTCAGGCCAGGGATCTAGTTGACTGAGTTTGACTGAGCATTCCTTTAATTCTTCTGCTGCTCTTATGGATTGTTTGGAGGTGGTTGTGTGCCTTCCAATTGCTCTAATCTTCATTGCAATGTCTCCAATTTCATGAGGTTTTCCTCTAGCTAGCTTCACTGAGCGTATCTCTCATCCTAGATATTTTCAATCATGAGTCTGTGTCGGGAAAGCGTTTCCATTTCGAAGGCTCTTTTGGCTTCAATTTCTCCAAGTTGCACTTTGATTCTGCTGCACCCACCACATTCCTCTTCCCATGATTCCTCAACCCAGCTTCCCGAATCCACTGGAGCTTTGTTACCTTGTTGCATTGCTTCGTAAGATAAGGAAATTTCGGTCCACTGCAAATGACTAATGGAATTCCATGTACAATACAGGATGGCGCCAGCCTATGACAGTAAAGCAGATGGGGGCGAGTTCGACGGTCCAAATTGGCAGAAGACAATGTGGCATGAGGACGCTTCAATTCTTGGAGAGTCTCAGGAGTTCTGAGGGAGACGATTCAAAATCGACGAAATGTGAAAGGAGGACACCACGATGCCAAGAGGGGGAGACCGACTAGATCAGGATCAAAAAGAGGAGAGACTCGGAGCCCCCGGAGCTGAGAGGGAGGACTCGGGATGAAAATTATGAGAAAAATGAGGGTTGGGATACCAAAAGTCACAGAGTGAGAACGAGAGATACATGGGAAGTGACAGGGTGGTGAGGATAATAAGGGCCTGGGTGCATAGAGGATAAAGAGGAGAAAATGGAATTAAGAAAATAACAAAAATTCTAGACAAATTCAAGCTCAAGGAAAACATCATGATTTCCCATGGATCCATTAATGGAAAGAGCGTACTTACCTTCTTACGCGAAGGAAATTCCCTGTGATCCGTTCCATCAGGTACCATGGTCTCGAGTCTAGAGGTGCAATTGATGTCTGGGAGGTGAATGTGTTGTGCAGGATGGATTTTTCGTACCTCTTCCCTCATCCTCTTATGCTTGGTGACCTGATCTCCCACGAACTATGGTGGGTTGTCCGATTTACCTCGTCACAGAATGATGACACTGGTTATATCGTTAACCACCTCTTCGCCTCGAACAGTGTGTCTCTGATGTGTTCCCTGCCACTTGTTCATCCCAGAGGAGTCCAGATCCACGTGGACGTCTGACTGCTTCTTCCTTATGCTATTGTAGACACGCTTTCTCATCTTGATTGGTCATGTTCTCATCTGTGCAGGGCTTCCTCCCCCCCTTTTGTCACTTGGGATTTGAGGGTTATTGGCCCCTCTCCTATGTTTGTGACCTTCATTTCTGTTTAAGGTCTCGATGGGGAGCCTTCTTGTTTTGGCCCGCACCATTTCATAGTTGTTCTTGATCATTAGCACAAGGGGGGATAAGTTTATCACTCCGTCTATGCTTAGGGAGCCAGGCGTTTCCCCAATGGTTTCATTTTCCATCTTGTCTTCTTCAATGTTATTTTCTCTCATTATCTAGTAGAAGGTTATATTAATGTCTTGGGACTCCACCCTTATTTGATATGTGACTTTCTTTACGCTTATATCTCGAGGATTTGATCTGTGAGCCATCATTCTTATTATATTTTTGGAGTCTCTGAGGACGTTGAGCTCTCGAATTTTTTGAGTCTGGGTGAGATGTATGCCTTTTAGGAGGGTGTAGACCTCGACTTTATTATTAGTATCCCTCCCAAGATTCCAGTGGTAACTTAAAGATTTTTTTCCTCCAGGTTCAAAGAGAACCCCCCCTCATGCCTGCCTCCCCTTTATAGTTACAACAGCTTTACCCCTTTAACCAAGACTTATAAAAAACTAGGGGATTCTTGTCCACTCTTCGGGGCTTCCAACTTTACAAGGCCATATCTCCCTAATCATGAAGAACTACGTGGAGTTCCACCTATCACTGGAAAAATTACATCGAGTACTATCCATCTGTGAGTGATTTACCTTCATTTACTCCATCCTTCATGACCTAAATTCTCATTCAAATAGGGGATCCTTAACCATGCTTAATTTTTTCTTGTATACTTCTTCAAACAGTCTTCCCATGAGGGCGATGCTTAGAATTACGCCATGAGGGGACCACTTTGGACACTTCTCCAAATACACCCATCACATTAGTTGGCATCAATCCAATATTCATTGACATCAATGACAACCAATTATCCAACAATCTCCCCCTTTGGCATTGATGGAAACACGTAAGCATGATAATAATTATTCTCATTCTCCCCCTGACTGCATTCCTTTATCTCTCCATGCCTTACTCTTTATCTCTCCCCCTTTGAAATCAATGGAAAAGTGTACTCCTCATCCGGGGTTTCTCCCCCTATCTACAAGCCTCTACTAACTCTATGTACTTTTCTCTTCACGGTGTTTCCTCGCGTAATTCTTTGATGTATATATGAAAAGCATTCAAAACATTTTGTTACTTGAAATTATTCAAGACTTATGTTTCTCTCCCCCTGTCTAGTTAAGCTTGATGCTGAGTGGATCATTGTGGGGAAGGAACTACTCCAAGTTTATGTTGCAAGTACTTGAAAGGCTCCCTTGCAAGTGGTTTGGTGAAGATATCTACAATCTGCTCCTTTGTCCCAACATACTCTAGATTGATGTTCTTGTTTGTAGCCTATTCCCTTAAGAAGTGATACTTGATCGGAATGTGTTTTTTCTTAGAGTGCATCAATGGATTCTTTGAAATATTGATGGCATTGGTGTTGTCACAAAGTATTGAAATGGGATCATCATACTTTACTTGCATATCCTACAAATTTTGTTTCATCCAAAGAACCTGAGTAAAACATGCTACCATTGCAATGTATTATGCCTCTGTTGTGGACAAAGATACTGATGAATGCTTCTTTCTTAACCATGATACCAGACACTCACCCAAGTATAAATTTGCTCCACTTGTACTTCTTCTATCATCAATGCAACCTTCCCAATCTACATCTATGTAGGAAACAAGAGATAGATCCTTCCCTTTTGGATACCATAATACAAACTCTTATGTACCTTTGAGGTATCTGAATATCCTCTTCACTACCATAACATGTGATTCCTTTGGTGTTGCTTGAAACCTTTCAACCTTTACAACTTCCTACATCATGTCTAGTATAGAAGCTATCACATAAAGTAAGCTTCAAATCATTGATTTGTATTGTCTCTGATCTGGATCCTTGGAATAATCATCCTTACTTAACTTGTAACTTGTCTACGTAGGAGTATTGACTGGTTTGCAATTTGTCATTCCAAACTTCTTCAATATTTCTCTGATATACTTTTCCTAAGAGATGAAGATATCTTTGTTTCTCTAACATATCTAGAGTCCCAAAAAGAAGGTTAACTCACCAAGCAAGGACATCTCAAACTCATACTGCATGTCTTTGGGAAAATTCTGACTCATCCTATCATCATCACTTCTGAAAATAATATCATCTACATAGACTTCAATAATCACAATATTTTCTCAATCCATCTTTGTGTAGAGATTGTTGTCTGCATTTCCTTTCTTGAAACCTTGTTGATGTAAATATATATCTAGTCTCGAATACCATGCTCTAGGGCTTGTTTGAGACCATATAAATCTTTCTTCAATATGAAAACATAATGTTCCTTCTCTGATAACTAAAATCCTTTTGGCTACTCAATGTAGAATTCTTCTTCTATATCTTCGTTTAGCAATGTTGATTTCACGTCCATATGATACACTTTAACATTATTGGAGCATGCATAAGCTAGTATTAGTTAGATTTCTTCCATCCTTGCAACTGGGGAAAATGTCTCTTAATAATATATACCTTCAACTTGAGAGTATCCTTTGTATACCAATCTTGCTTTGTTCCTGGTAACCTATCCATCCTCATTCAATTTGTTCCTGAAGACCCACTTTGTACCGATGACATTCTTGTTCTTTGTTCTTGGAACTAGTTCCCATGTGTCATTCTTCTCTATTTGATTTAACCCTTCATCCATGGCCTTGAACCAGTGTTCATCTTTGTTTGTTTCTTCAAAACTTCTTGGCTCGATTGTAGACAATAGTTCTAGATGTTGTTGTTCTAGTGAACGGATTCTTCTTTTGGTTTCAACTCCTGCATATTTATTTCCAATAATTTGATCTTTTGTATGATTCTTTTGCAATCGTCTGTTGGGTGTCTTTGGAGGTACTTGAATGTCTGGTTGTTCTTTCTCTACTTCTGATTTCTCTTCTTCATCATCTACTTCTTCTTCTTTCAAATCTTCTTCGTGATCATGTTCCACTAAATCTTTTCTACTTTCGTTTATCTTTCGACCATCTGTCTCATCAACCGTTACATTGATGCTTTCCACTATTATGTTGAGTCTCAGATTAATATATTTGTATGCTTTCCTTTTGCTTGAGTACACAACTAGTATTCCTTTATCAACTCAAGAATCAAATTTTCCAATTTTACCATCTTCTCTTTTGATGTAACATTTTCTTCCCAAAGCTCTGAAGTGATTCACATTTTCTAGTCTTCCTTTCCATAGTTTGTATGGAGTCTTATCACTCTTATTTTTGAGCAGCCCTTTGTTCTAAATGTGAATTGTTGTATGCACTGCTTGTACCCAAAAGACATTTGTCAACTTGGAATACATTAACATGGTTCTTTCCATTTCATGTATTGTTTTGTTCTTCCTTTCAACAACTCCATTTTGTTGAGGTGTCCTAGCTACTGATAATTCCCTCTTTATCCCATGCTCACTACAAAATTCCATGAATTCATTTGATGTAAATTGTCCTCCATTGTTTGATCTCAAACACTTGATTTTCAACTCTATCTCAATTTCAACCATCTCTTTGTATGTATTGAAGCTTTCGAATGCTTATGACTTCTTGTTTAGAAAGAAAATTGTAGTAAATATTGTGTAGTAATCAACTAGTAGCATGAAGTATTGTTCACCTTTCAATCCTTTTGTTCTTGTCGGTCCAACCAGATCAGTATGTACAATTTCCAATGGTTTTGTTGTGCAGTATTCCTTTGACTTGAACTTTGTCTTGGTTTGTTTTTCATGTAGACAATGATTGCATAGAATGTTTGTTGGCTTCGTGATCTCGTGAATTTCTCTTATTGCTTCCTTTTTTTTACTTTGAAAGGATTATCAAACTTTATGTGACCCATTCTTCTATGTCAGAGACAACTTTCATCATATTTTCCTAAGAAACATATTTCATTTCCTATTTCATTTAGAACATATATGTTTCTTGGAGTCCTTACAACTATAGCTACCAACTTGTTTGATTTTTCTTTCCTTATCTCATACTTCTTTGAATCAAACACAAGCATGTGTCCTTGATCACACATTTGAATTACACTTAGCATATTGTTTTTCATGTCTTCAACCAATAAAACATTCTCTGCAGTGGCATCTTTACTTCTTAGCTTGACTATGCCCTTTCCAACAATCCTAGTTGATTTGTCATTCCCAAATGAAACCGATCCATCTCTTTCCTTTTTCAATGTCATAAACATGTATTTATCCCCTATCGTGTGCTTTGAGCATCCACTATCAACATACCATACATGTTTCTTGTGTTGAGCTTGTAAATAAATATTGCATTCTTCATTGTTGAATTGATCTTGCTTTCTTATCCATATCCTTTGTGGGGGATTGGATGGGTATAGACCTTGTTGAGTCAAAATTGGGTAGGCGTTTTGAATCGAGTTGACTGGGGATTGAGGTGTTTCTCATGGTTAAGAATGTGGGACTCGTTGTGACATGAGGGATTTCACTGTAGATTAGAATGGGCAAGGTTAGGGTTATGGAAATATTTACTAGCCATTCATTTTGATGGCCCTCCTTCTAGCGCCATTTCTGTTGATAGGTCCAAATGGCATGTCAAACAAGTAAAGGAAAATGTCCAATGATAGGTCCTAATTAGACCCACTCTCATTTGGGATGGCAAGTTTAGACCAGTATGTGGGCCTAGTTGCCACTTAAGAAATTTAGGTTACAAAATGGGGACAAATTTTCCTCCAAGGAATTCTTGTTAAAATTGAATTGAACAAATTAAAACAAAATTAGAACTAAATCGAATTCTTGTTAAATTAAAAAAAATAAAGCTACAGATCAAATCACAAACCATTGTAGATTACACCTGCAACATTATACATGTATCCATTAGAAACCATAAATGTATAAGAATCTCAAATATCATGCACATAAATAGTTCATATGATAATGATTGAAGAAACTCATGCAACAAAATCATATGTAGAATAGCCCCATTTCAACTTCTCTTATTCTATCTACAATTCAAATACAATGGAGAAATATACAAAAAACATTAGGAAGTTTTTTTTGAAGCTAAATCTTCAACATATTTCCTCCATGAGTTGCATGCCATGGCTATTTATTCTATTTTTCTTAGCTTCATCTTTTATATTTCTATCTCTCCATCATACACTTTGTATGTAACTTCTCTTTTCGAGTTTCTTTGGATTTTATTCACAAAATCATTTTCATTTGCAACTTGTTTGATTAGTTGTATGAGGTATTTACTTAGGATATATTTGCTTACTTATGTTGGTTGCTCGATATCCTTCTTACTATTGTATCTGTTATCTTCCACTTTTTATATCCTCAATTTGTTGGGTCCTTCTTGAGAGAGCTCCTCATTTACTAACATATTAAATTTCTCTAACAACTCATCTGCAGAGTTTCGCATCTTGGCACATGATTTATTGGAGAGGATTATCATTTCTTTAATGTCTTGACAAGAAATTTTCCATCCATTCATCAACATCAGAGTATTCCTTTGTTCTTTCTTGGTCAATATGAACATATTTGCATGGGTCTCTTCATGTATCCCTTGCCAATAAATTATTATTCTAGATGCATGATTTGTCTATTTGTACTAGCCATTTAGTTTAATAAGATAATCAGATAGGATGATGATTTCTTCCTAGTAGTCTTGGATCAAATTCAACTCGGTAAAGAATCTTCATTGTCTTTCTCTTAGCTCTTCATTAGCATTATGAGATTCTTCTTTCACAGTTTCTAGTGCCCATGTACCCTTCTTTCTTTCTTTGAACTCTTTCTCCAGTCTATGAATCTTATATTCATACACATTAACTCTCAACTTCCATTGCTCAAAAATATAAAGTTCTCCTTGGTGCTCAACTCTTAATCTTTCTATCTCTTGGGAATGTGACATTTTTAGGGTTTATAATTCTTCTTTGTGCATTTGTTCAGTATCAATGGCCTATTGCTTAAATTCATCCTCCAAATGATCTTTCTGGAACTTCAGTTGCTCCTCTAATTTGGTTTATTTTTCCTTATAAATGTCTAGTGTAGCACTTAACTCGTAGACAAAGACTGAATTTTCCCCTGCAAATGCACTCAAGGCTAAAGTTGTATCTATGGCATTGAATTAAGGGTCTGGCCCTAGTTTCCATGAAATCACCTTGTCTACAGATCCTTTGCTGGGAGTGTCTTCATTCATTTTACTTTTGTTTGACCTTCTCAACTCCCATTTTTAGTTGTTATAAAAGTATTCCCCTACATCTACTACAACATCATCAAACTCTATCAATTGGAAAGAATATGATAAGTTTCTTTCTATTGTGCTCAAAGGGATACCAACATTGATAGGTGTATTAAGTAGTGTAATCCCATTGACAGTACTAAGGTTGCCATATTTGATTTTATCCTCCTCCATTTTTCTTTTCTTCTATCTTTCAAAATATTCCAACTCCTCTTCCTTCCTCTTTCTTTCTTCCTCATTTTTCTTTTGTTCTTCTTCCTCTGTTTTCCTCTCTTCCTCCTTTTTCTTCTATTCTACTTCAACATTTCTTGAGACTATTTCTTCCTTTTTTATCTATTTTTCTTCAACATCATTTTTATTTTCTTCCTCCTTCTTTAGTTATTCTTCAACAACCCTTTAGGCTGCCTCTTCTTCTTACCTCTTTTCCTCTAATTTGGTGTTTTCCTTGTCTTCTTTCATTTTCTTATTTACTTTTTCTTCTTCCTTTTGTTTTATGATTTATTCCTCTTTTTGTTTAGCCTATTCTTATTTTTGTTTTTCCCTCCTTTTAAACCTTTCTTTTGCCTCCATAGCTCTCTTATACCTTTCTTCTTCTTTGGTTTACTTTAACTTATGTCTTTCTTCTTCCTTCTCCTTCTAAATGACCACCAACAGTTCCCACTGTTCTTTGGTTATATTCCTTATTTCTTCTTCCTCTCTATGTAATTTTTCTTTCCATGGTTTATCTTGAATCTTATTTAATACCTCTTCAAAAAATAGGGTTCCCTTATCATGTGAATCATTTGCATCATGCACAAAAGGGTGTATTAACCCCATAGATTTAATATGATCTCTTACAATACCTCTAGGATCATGTCTCGTGGCTTCCCCTATGCATAAACATAGTTCTTTCAAGACTGCAACTTATTTTCTAGCATGATGGGACATTTAGTAGGGTGAACCTTCACACTTTGATGAGAAAACTGGGCCAAATTCTCTTGGAACTTGTAGCTAAAAATGAATTTTTTCATTCCTCTATTATCTAATAAGAAATATCCCTCTGCAATAGCTTATCAGGGACATATCTAGGAAGAAAATTTGGGGCCTATGCACAACCAAATACCCTAATATAGGCATAATGTTTTCCCATAAACCAATCCCCTATGTCTTTAAGAGCTTCAATAGCTCCTTGAGATAATCTATGAGGATGGTGGTTGAATATGAAAAAAAATAATGGTGCCAAGAAATGGTCACATATATCATATAGATATGTCATATAATTATTCTCCCGCACTTCAAAGAAATATACATGGATAGGAGGTAGGTTGGGGTCTAGTCCCATCCCATGGTAGGAAAACGAATTGCAGAGCATACAACATATATCAAATATTAGTACATGTAAAAACTTGTTCTTTTCAGTACTAGGGCTTCTTTGTTGCTTTCAAAAATGTTGAATGCAAGGATTTGCACCTAGTTAAAGATCTTTCCTACCTCTTCCATGCAGTATGCCAATGGCGTCCACTCCAATTTAAAATGTATGTAGGTATCTTCACCGCATAGCCTGTAGATCATATATGGAAACAACTGGTAGGGTTTCTTGAAATATTGTATTGGGTACACTCTATTTTCTTTATGAGTGAATTCCTTGTCTTCATCCCACCATTCTTGTACTAATTCAACCATGTCGAGGTGGTCCAACTTGAATCTATCTAGGAATTCCTCATTCATGTATGCATTAGGATCTTGTTAATGATACCTAACATGGATATCCTATGGCTTCAATGAATCTGTGGGAGCTTCAATATCATTAACCATTGTGGCTATGTCTGCATCTAAATGAGAGAATACCCACCTCACAACATCATTGTAAGGGAAGAGTGTGGGTCTTGTAGAAAAAGAATACAATCCACTCTTCATTATATTTTTATATATGCCAAATATTCGTCTTCCATGGGAAAATCCTCGTTAACGAATATTTGGTAAATATCTTTCCAAGTAGGACAATCCTCCATCCCATTGAAGTAATTTTTATTAGATAACAACAAGTAGGTCTAGACTTTTTTCTTAGGTGACAACATGTTAAGAACCAAATATCAAGATAACATAGAAAAACCTCAGAATAAGTACTCAACTCCTTGAAAAAGATAGAATTTCAAATAATAAGCCTCTTCGAGGGGGTATACACCACATAAATTTCCAAATACAAGATGATTCCAAATGAAAATGTCTCCTTGGTATATATAGGAGACTAGGAGGTACATTTACAACTAATGGACCCAAGCCAACATAAATAAAATAACATTACTAATGTAATATACCCCAATTAAGGGGTAATGTGCCACTATTTAGGGATTAACATGCCCCTCCCCTTGAGACAAGTGTTTTCTGCAATGCTTGAGTAATCCTGGATGCTTCTATATAAAATACTTGTCTTCCCAATTGGAATCTTTAGCAAGTAGTTTCCTCCACTTAATGAGATACTCTGAAATGGATCTATTCCTCAGCTAGCGAATTCTTGTGTCGGTGATGGCTTTAGTATCCAATATGATTTTTCCTTCCTCATCAAGTTCTGGCAATATAGTTTGAACTAGGATCTTGTCACTTATAACCTTCTTCAAGCATGAAACATGGAAAACTAGGTGTACTTGTGAGGATGCAAGCAACTCCAATTTGTATGCCATAGTACCAATCTTTTACAACACCTTATAAGGGCCAAATTACTTTGGTGATAATTTATTATCCTTCTTGGCTTGCTTGAGTGATCCAAGTGGATATCGGGGGCCACCCACCTTTTCCAAATGGCTCAAAACAGTTTTCTGGCCATTTTGGCAATTTACTATTTTTAGCAGGTTTTAACTTCCGGGGCCATTTTG
>JZKD02S0078994.1:393263-403763 GCA_000966675.3 Picea glauca | reverse complement strand
CCAAGGGTAACCATTTGAACCATTGTGTTTGTTTATCAGAGACAAAGCAACGAAGGTAGCCTTCCATACATTTGTTCACTATCTCATTTTGTCCATCAAATTGAGGATGATAGGATGAGCTATGAGCCAATTGAGTACCCAAACAAGAAAATAATTATGTCCAAAAATGTCCAGTGAAGATAGGATCTCTGTCACTTACAATAATATTTGGGATTCCATGTAGTTTTTGAACTGTCTCCATAAATGCGATGGCAACTGTATTGAATTTGAAGGGATGAGAGAGTGCACAAAAGTGTGCGTACTTGGTCAATATATCAACAATCACCATGATGACACTCTTTCCTTCAGACTTCAGTAACCCTATGATGAAATCCATGGAAAACTCCTCCTATCACTGACTTGGGATGGATAATGGTTGTAAAAGACCTGGGGTCTTAATTGTTTCCACCTTATTTTTTTGGCAAACCAAAAATTCTTCTACAAACCTTTGAACATCAGTTTTAAGGCCATCCCAAAAAAATTCCTTCTTGACCCTATGTAGGATTTCAAAAATCTCGAGTGCCCTACTACCGGAGAGGTGTGAAATTCCAATAGTACCTTTTGTTTGAGTTGGGAGTTCTTACATAAATATAAGCAATCTTTGTACCATAGTGAATCATTTTCCATGTAAATGTATCTGATGCATTGGAATCTTGTTGCAACCTTTGAATGAGACTCCACACGTTTTTGTCATTCTTCCATTCATCCCTCGCTTATATTATCCAATTAGGTTGGATGATCAACATAGCACAGAGAAAGGCCTCAACATCTTCATCCTTTATTGAGAGTGCATCTGCCACAGCATTTTTCTTCCCTTTTTTATAGATGATTTGAAAATCATAACCCAATGTATTGGTCACCCATTTTTGTTGTTCTTCTAAAGATAGTCTTTGTTCCAAGAAGTATTTAAGACTATCATGATATGTTTTGACCTTGAAGTGCCTACCTATTAGGTAAGGGCGCCATTTCTTCAAGTCATGTAGTATTTCCATCATTTCCTTCTCATATATGGGTTTTTGTAAGTCCTTTCCCTTGATTGGATGACTTTCAAAAGCCAGGGTATTTCCTTCTTGCATTAGGATAGCACCAATGTCGTTTCCCGAGGCATCACATTCTACAATAAAGGTTTTCGTGAAGTCTGGTGTGTTCAAGATAGAAGCTTTGCACATCACCTCTTTAAGTTGTTAAAAATATTTAGTTGCCTCTGGAGTCCTTGAAAATTCATCCTTCTTAGTTAGTGTCATTAAAGGTGTTGTTATTCTCCCATAGTTCAGAACAAGATTGTTGTAGTAACCTATCAAACCCAAAAATCCTCTAAGATTCTTCAATTTTTTTGGAATCGGCTAGTCCATCATGGCCTTAATCTTGTTAGGGTCTACCTTGACACCTTCATGAGATACAATATGACCCAAATACTCTACCTCCTTCACCCCAAAGAAAAATTTGGATGGTTTGGCATATAGTTGTTGCTCCTTTAGTAGTTGTAGCACCTTGTCAACATGTCACACATGATCCTCCCAAGACATGTTATAGATTAGTATATCATCAAAAAATACTAGCACAAATGTTCAAAGGAAGGGCTTGAAAATGGAATTCATCCACCCTTGGAATGTGGAAGGTGCATTTGTAAGGCCAAAAGGCATGACCAAAAATTCATAATGGCCTTCATGAGTTAGGAATGTTGTTTTTGGGATATCTTCTTCCTTCATTATAATCTAATGATACCTTGAATGAAGATCCAACTTTGTGAAATAGATTGCTTCATGTAGTTCATCTAAAAATTCATCAATGACGGGAATGGGAAAATTATATTTAATAGTGATCTTGTTGAGCTCTCTATAATCTGGACACATACACCATGAGCCATATTTATTGAGTACCATTACCACCGGTGCAGAGTAAGAACTTCGGCTAGGTATAATAATGCCAACCTCTAACATTTCTTCAACCATATGCTCAATTTCACTCTTCTGGGCATAAGGGTATCTGTACGGCTTGATGTTAGGAGGAACACTCCCAAGAATTAGGTGAATATCATGATCATGATTTCGAGTGGGTGGAAGACCTTTGGGAATATCTTCAAATAATTTGGAATGTTTATCAATGATCCCTTCAAGATCTAGAGGAATAGATGGCTTAGATGTTTGAACATCTAGTGAGAATAATTGTGCAATTACACCTTGATGCTCCTTTTTCAATAATTTTGTCATTCCATTAGAGCTTATCAATTTATTGGGTTTCCCTATGATACCTCTTAACTCAATTTCTTTTCCTTCCAATGAAAATTTCATAAAAAGTTCTTGAAAATTAAAAGCCATTGTTCCTAATGATTTTAACCATTGGATTCATAGTATGACATTAGCACCACCTGTGGGTATAGAAATCATTGGACTATTCATTACATATTCCCCCATAGTAAGATTGATATTATTGCATTTTCTAGATCAATTGATAGTTCCTCCATTTGCAATCGTTACTTGAAACTCTAGTGCTGGATATACAAAGAAATTGAGAGCTTTGGCTAATTTATAGTGAATGAAATTATGAGTACTACCAGAATCAATTAGGGCCATTACCTTTTTCTTTTTGATATATCATTCGATATTGAGGGTTTAAGGAGTGTTAATTCCATCCAATGCATTACACGATATCGTGGGAGTCAACTCTTCAGAAGAAATCGCTTCTACATTTTCATCTTGAAATGGTTCTTGTTTTTCTTATTCTTCTTCCTCTTCACAATCTATGTAGAATAATTTATTCTCACCACACTTATGTCCCTTACTGTACTTTTTGTCACAATTAAAGCATAAACCTTTTTTCTTATCTTTCCTCCAATTGTTGAGGTGTCAACCTTGTAGATTGAGGTGTTTTAGAAGAAGGAAAAAAATTCTCTCGATAGATGTTAGGAGTGGTCCTTCTAGTAGCCATAGCCATATTTTTACTTTCAACATTTCTTGCCACCCTAAATGCATTCTCCAATGATTTGGGTTCCCAAAGGAGAACCTCATGTTGAATGTTATCCCTTAAAGTTCCTATGAAGACATCAATCAAGTGCTCATCTGGAATATATGTTACCTTTATATTCAATCTTTGGAAGTTCTCAATGTGCTCTATAATTGAACCCTTTTGCTTGAGATTTATCAATTGGCTAAAGAAGGTATTTCTCCTTGTATCCTCATAGTGTGCTATCATTTCTTCCATGAAAATTGTCCAAGGGATGAGTGATTTGTGAGAACAAAGCCATCGATACCACACAAACTAATTGGGTTCTAAATATAAAGAAGCAATTTGTACCTTTTCCGTATGTGGCACATTATGTAGATCAAAGAATTTCTCCATCTGAAGTATCCATGTGATTGGGTCCTTGCCATCAAACTTCCTCATATCGATCTTAGGAAAGTGGTTGGTCTTCAACCCAAGGTTGGAGTTTCTCCATTCTTGATTCATCTTCCTTGTGTCCTCATCATGAATTTCATGGGATACATTTTCACTTTCAGGTGTCCTCTCTATTATGAAATTTTTCAATCCTTCCATGATCTCCCTTTTTAAACCATCCATCTTAGTATCCATTATTGCCTCCAATTTAGCTTCAGTTGAATCCATCATCCCTTGTAGTTCATCTTTTGTTATTGTCTTCTTTTGTAAATCATTTATGTCCCTATGCATTTCTTCACCTTCATCAAGAGTCCAAGTAGGACTATTTGGAGGCTTATTTGGTGTAGAAGATCCCTTTTTTGGTGGCATGTTGGCCAAGCATCACTTTAAACCTTGGTTTTGAGGTGGTTCTGCTAGACAATCTTTCTTTTGTTGTATCTACAAAATTTCGGCCCTTTTGGGTATGAAAATTTCTTTTTTGTAGTTCTCTGATATTTCTTCTCTACAATTCCACGGGTCTGATCAAAATTGAATGTGCCAAGTGGAATTTATGGTAACTTCCCCAAAACTTGTTGATATTTGGCCTTTCCAGGAGATATCACTTGTATAGAGTGCCCCACACAAAACAATTGATATACAATTCTGGAAATTGTACCAGAAATACTATAGACTTTCCACTATCCAATGCAACTGGTCTCACTCAATTTGGATACTTGAGGAATAATTTATGATTGTCTTACCCAGAACACCTTCTTGAGACTATTCAATAGGACTAGTCAAATAACCTATATTCCACAGGGTGTATCTACAAATGTAAGATGACCCAGAAGCTGAAATTTTTATCACATGTAACTTAATAATTTATATGAATATCCTCTAGATTTCAGGGTCTGAAAAGTTGCAGAAAAAATTTCATAGCGAAAATTTCGCGATGACTAAATTCAGGATGATTCCAAAACCCTATCTTACACAGGTTGTATCTCTGAAATTATAAGGCCTCGGGAGATGAAATTTGAACCCAACGTACCTTGATCAGTCTACTAAATATCCTCCAAGGGGTTCTTTCTAAAACATCATAGAAAAAAATTATAGAAAAAATTCCAAGGTGTCTCAAATGTAACAACGAAACCCCAAGACCTTGAGCTCTGATACCAAATGTTAAGAACCAAATATCAAGATAGCATAGAAAAACCTCAGAATAAGTACTCAACGCCTTGAAAATATATATAATTTCAGATAATAAGCCTCTTTGAGGGGCCAACCTCCTTATACACCACATAAATTTCCAAATACAAGATGATTCCAAATGAAAATGTCTCATTGGTATATATAGGAGACTAGGAGGTACAATTACAACTAATGAACCCAAGACGACATAAATAAAATAACATTACTAATGTAATATGCCTAAATTAAGGGGTAATGTGCCACTATTTAGGGCTTAACACAACATTTACGGTGAGCACCTTCCCTCTTCACGTCTCGACTTTCGACATCCTGCTCTTATGAATTCATGCATAGTTCAAAATAACCATCAATATTCTTGAACAACATAGAAATAGAAGAATCTCTCATTTGAGACATGACCAAACTTGAAAGCTTCACATTTTATCACAACAAATATCGATTTAGCTAGGAAACCCCTTTCACAGAACTCTGTAATGCTCAATTATTCGAACAATGAGTATTACAGGGTTCAAATTAGGCTTTAAATGTCTAATTCATACCTATGGATTTTGTAATCAATGTGAATAGGAACGAGATTGTAGAAGGAAATAAATGTATAGGGACATTAATTTCATCGAATGAAATCTTTCAAAAGAATGTTGTCAAAAGGATAACCTCTCGGGAATATGCACTATTGAGAATACCTATATTGGGAAAACCCTTTCCAAAGATGCTTTTCAAGATAGCAATATCAAGAGTATATTTGGTTGGATTCTTAAAGCTACTAGAGCTACTAGAGAAGCATTAATGTTTTAGATGAATTTAACTTATACTTTGGCATCCTATTTGGCATTGAATTCTCTTGTTTTAATTATGTCAAAATTTAACTTCAAGCACTAGGATGCATTTAATAGACAAATAAATACAAAACATTGTCTATTGCATGATGTTAATCAATGAAGGTATTTCAACTTTTAAAAGGTGTAGGTTTGTGGAGTAGCTATTACCACAACTTCTTTTAAAAGATATGGAGTAATCATTGAAAAATCTCTTTTCTTGTTAAGTTATGCATAAGTAATATATTATTACAAGTTTCTAAGTGTTTTAGAATTATATTAGGTTTTTGCTTTGTTTCAACTATGATATTAAAAAAATTATAAAACTTAGATACAAGGAGCTTTGGTACTAATTTCACTTTTTATAATTAGAAAAAAAAATCACCATTTAAAAAAATTATATTTTTAGATTGAAAACTTGTAAAATTCAACAACAACAATGACATACAAAATAGAAATATCTAATCAATATCATATAAACTTTCCAATTTTATGACATTTGATTGAAGTTAAATCTTGATACAGGTAGAAATATTTAACCAACAACAATGAAATACAAAATAGAGATATCTACTCAATGCCATAGAAATCTTGATACAAGTGGAAATATTCAACCAATCCAACAAATTAAAACATATATGTACAAAAATTATGTTAATGTTATTAATAACTAAATTGATAAAAAGTTGTATCTAAGCTCCAACATAAAACCAAAATGAGATTCAAGAAGAAAGTAGAGGGAGGATTCTCATGGAGACATTTTTGTGCACCCGCATGCATATCCACTCCCCTAGTCCCTAACTACTATGTCCTATACAGCACAAGAAAGAACAATAACTATTTAAACTAGGTGGTATGCTTTATGAAGCACAACCACATATTCCAACAAACATATATATTTATATATATTGTCTATTTATACCCATTTTCAAAACCCTTCATGGATTTTAGCGACCAGCCGCTCTAGCGATGTCTCAGCCTCTGTAAGTGTCAGTCTCTCCTGGGGAGCTTCTTTGGTGCACAACATACCTATCTCTGCCAACCAAACAACAATTCCACGCCCCTTGATCGCATTCACCATTTCATTTAAATCATGCAATTCTTGTTTAACTTCTATTTGATATTTTCTTCCTTTCTAATCTCCTCCACTAGATTCTCGTCAATCACTTCCATCAATCTGTCGGGGAATGCATCCCCTAACCAACTCTGCAATGTCGAACCTGATTGCCCTTCTTCTGAGAACAATGGATCTGTGGGCCTCTTTCCCGTTATTGTTTCCAACACCAAGATGTCGAAGCTGTATACGTCCCCTTTCAGAGACAAGCGCCCCCCTATACCATATTCTATAATCAATATATGTAAAACCCTTATCAGTGAGTCATATATTTATTCTATAAACAATATAGGTCAATCTGTCAAATATATCAGCATTTACCTGGTGCAGTGTAACCCATAGATCCTATAACAAGATTGGAGGTGTCTCCTGAGGCTGTTTTTGAATCGTCTTGCCCTTCTGTAGAGATCATCAGACATGAAATACCAAAATCTCCAACATGGGTCGTCATCGTCTCATCCAATAAAACGTTGGAAGGTTTTAGATTTCCATGAACAATGACCGAGGAGCAGTGATGGTGAAGATATGCCATTCCTGTTAAATATAATGTAACCTCAACAGTCTGATTATACACTGCCAACTGTCCTGGCCAGTTGTACTATCATTTCTTGATTTGCTTGAGCCTATTTAGCTCAACTAGTTTCCCTTTTCTATTGTACTCTTTTACTTGCATTCTGTACTCTTTTCTTCATTTTACCTAATATACTGAATTCTATTTCTGCTCTACTCTTTCTCTGTAGTCTCTGCTTCTCACTTTATCATGGTATCAGAGCATCAACAGTAAGCCTCTTCACACAGTCTAGAGAGCAACCCGATCCAAATAAGCACAATGCTTACACTGTGAACAAGAGCATAGGATGCGAGATTCTTCACAAAGCCTGGAGAGAAATCCATAGTCCGCCATCCGCTCAAAAGATCGTCGCAGAAAGCACACACGAGGAAGCAGAGCGCAATATGCTCAAAAGATTAAGGAGTCAGAGTTGCAGAAGGCAGAAACGTTTAAAGATCTCACGAAATTCTTTCAAATTCGTGAAAGATAGCTACAGAAGGCAAAAACGTTTAAAGATCTCGCAAAATTCTTTCAAATTCATGAAAGATTGTTGCAGAAGGCAGAAACATTTAAAGAATTCGAAAACTCTCACAAACTCGTGAAAGTCTGTTGCAGAGGGAAGAAAGATTTAAAGAATTCATGAAAGTCTTTCAAATTCATGAAAGATTCACGAATTTCCTGCTTCAGGAGAAACTCTTTGCAACAACAGCAAAGAACACGCTAAAGAAGCAAATGAAGCAGACACAGTCGTAATATCAGTTCTGCTAACAGATCTGAGGCGTTAATCGAGTTCAGAAAGGACGAGGAGCACGCAGAAAAGGCAAAATATTTCCAACCGTCCAATTTAGCGCAGAGGATCGATAGCCGTCGGATCCGTGAGAAAGTGCACGAGGTTTAGTCCTCTGGAGCGCACAGGAGAAAAGCCGAAATCGCGGGGTGAAATTTCGACATTTCAGAGTTCGGGACTTGGATCAGACATGGTTGTGGAGTCACTGCCTCGCAAACTCCCGATTCATGAAATCCTGAAGGAATCCAGACCGTGGATCTGGACCACAATGGCCTGAGAGCCACTGGATCACAGAAGTGCGCAGAAGAGATATGGATCCGTCTGATCTTGTGTGGATAGCCGATAGCCATCGGATCCAGGAGAAGTTGCATGAGGTTTAACCCTCGCATATGCAAAGGTGAGGACTTGTCAAAGTCCCGAAAACATCGTGACCGTTCACAAGGAGGACACGTGGCAGCGGTCGAGGTTTCGGGGAAATCCCCGAAAGGAGCATTTCGGAATTTCGGCTACCGGGAATGCCAAGGGTGAGATTTCGGGACTCTTGACCCACGAAATCCTGAAAGTATCATGAGCCATCCATTTTGGAGGACAGGTGTCGAAGATCTATATCTACCGGGAATTCCGGTACTGGGAGATCAAGTTTGCAAGAGTCATGAGACAAGAAGTCCCGATTCCCGAAATCATGAAAGAAGAAGTCATGATTGAACGAACAGGGGAGATTTTAGCATTTTGCACACCGGGAGTCCGAAGGACCCAGGATCGTTGCAACCAAACTCCCAAAGTCCCGAAACGCGAAATCCCAAAAAGGCGTTCGAGAAGGACAGTCATCAGGATATTTCGAGTTTCATCATATTAAGGGACACAGAACTGATGGCGTGCCTGCATCACGAAGTTCTGAAACGCGAAATCTCGAAAAGGCATTCCAAAAGAATAGCGTTGGGTCACGGAGTAGGAAGCCAGCCACTTCAGCATTTCAAGATTCGACCTTTAGGCAGTCCCGAAGAGAAGGAGTCGAGGCACAGGGTGTTGAAGATCCCGAGGTCGCGAAACACGACATGTGATCACAAAGGAGGCGAACACACATATTTTTTGGCATTTCGTGGATCGACATTTCGGCCATCCGCTCATAGGAGGCAAGCGCCGTCAAAATTTCGACATTTCAGAGTTTGGGGTTTGGAGAACATCGTGACGAAAATTCAAGAGTCGCAAAATACCGATACATGAAATTCCGAGATAATCTGAGTCGTTGATCTCAAATCAACAAGGATCGTTGATCCTTGAAGCCAATTCGGCATTTCGGTAATTCAAAGATCGGGGAATCGAGGAGTTAGAGGAGCTTGATATCAGGGTTCGTGAAGTCGTGAAACTCGAAATCCGGAATCGGGAAGTTCTGAAGTCACTGCAAGAACTTAGAAGACCTGGTTTTACACACAGGAAACAGGTAGACACGAAATTTTTCCAACAATTTCTTTTCTGTTTTGTTAAAATTCTTTAAAGATGGTCAGGTCTAGCAATTTAGGACCAACTCAAGGTCCGATTCTTCTTGGAAAGAATTATGAGTGTTGGTCTCTTCGAATGAGATCCTTCTTGCAAGCACCAGATCCAACAGACCTTTCTACCATGACAAACCAACAAAGAACTGCTCAGGCAACACAGAGGAACGGAGAGAATAAAGCCAAATTCTGGATTCAAAATTCAGTGGATGACTCGATTTTCTCAAAAATCACAGGTGCTAGTACTTCAAAACAAGCCTGGGACATCCTTAAATCATCCTACCAAGGCAATGACAGGGTCAAAACAGTCAAACTGCAAACCTTGAGGATGTAATTCGAGACTTTAAAAATGACAGAGTCTGAAAATGTAGATCAGTTTATGACCAGAGTCATTGGAATCGTGAACCAGATCAGATTGACTGGTGAAGCCATCACTGATCAACGCATTGTTGAGAAAGTCCTCAGAAGTTTACCAAAGCAATTCGAAATGGTTGTTACAACAATCCTTGAATCCAAGGATCAGTCGCGTTTTTCAACAAATGAACTAATTGGTTCCCTGGTGACACATGAGACCAGACTGCATCTCACAGATGAGTCTATCGCCAATGCCTTCAAAACTCAATTCTCCTTCAGCAAAGGAAGAGGCAGAGGTCCCCAAGGACGAGGGAGTACTACAAGTAACCAACACTCAAGTGGAGGTAACAGACAATAGAACCAGAATCAAAATTTCCAAGGTCACAGACAACAACACCAAAATCAGAATTTCCAGCCTCAAAGAGGCAGAGGGAGAAGATCAAATGACAAATCAAGCATACAATGCTATTACTGCAAAAAGTATGGGCACTATGAATCTAAATGCAGGAAGAAGCAAGCAGACCAGCTCTCAGGCAGAGCACATGTATCAAATCATACGGGAGAAACCTCAAGAGGTATGTTTCTCTCATGTCACAAGTCTGAAGAACAACCTAAAGATCTCTGGTTGCTGGACAGTGGATGCAACAATCACATGATAGGTAACAAAGATTTACTTTCATGCATTGATTCTTCAATTTCATCTTATATTACACTTGGAAATGATTCCTTAGTCAAAGTTCAAGGAAAAGGAACTGTACCTATTCTTACTAAACAAAATGTAAAGA